>JALXJV020000007.1:6354301-6451074 GCA_024633595.2 Lepomis macrochirus
ATAAATAACAAAATGTTTTATTCTTTGTCTCTCCCACAGGAAGCAACACACAGTTAGATGGTAAGTTTTCATATTTATTCATTTAATTTCTCTTTTCAAAGTTAACACATGGCTGATGTACCTATTTTCTGTTTATACAAAACATAAGGAAAGGTTTCAAACAGAGTTCACAACATATGCAGGAAATTTTTACTACTACTACTTTTACGATCACAATGTTTGGCATTCCTCGCTAATGCTTTTCTTCATCCATTCCTTCTGAGCTATAGCTGTGTCTATTTCCACCAGCTGCTCCCCGCTCAACTCCCAGTAGGGATCAACTTATTGAATTTTACTTTGAACTGGGCATAGACGATGATGTAGAACTATTGCTGAATAGTCATGGTTAATGTAATTAAATCGGACCAGGCACCCCGGTGGCTTTGATCATCTCAGAGGAGAGCAAAGTGAGAGCGGAAAATGAGCTATGCTGGCCCAGCTTGGACTAAAGGCTAAGGGTCTAGGCTAAGATTAAAGTCAGAAGTATGGGGGACCTGTGGGTCCCATGTGAGAGCATCACTTTGCATTTTTTCTCAGAACTCAAAAAAAATTCACGTGGCCCTAATCCTCTTCCGTAGATTTACCCCCATACGGATGCCACTAAATTTTATATAGTGAACCATTAAAACAGAAACATAGTCCACACATGACAGACATCCAGACACATGATAGCAATCAGAAAGAAACAACAAAAACAGCACCAGGTGGCTCTTTTATGAAAAGCGCTGCGATAACTGTTGTTGTGATTTGGCGCTATATAAATAAAACTGAATTGAATTGAATGAATTCTGACTATTTCCCTCCAGTTTGTGGCACTGTGCCACTCAACGACAAGAAGGTAGGAGGGAAGGATGCTTCTGCAGGATGGTGGCCCTGGATGGCCAGTCTGCACTTCAACAACAAGCACGAATGTGGAGGCTCCCTGATCAACAACCAGTGGGTCCTGACTGCTGCTCACTGTTTCAACAGGTGAACTTCAATCCTGTCACTTCATGACACAGAGTCATGATCACTGATCATATATTCTTTCACCTAGTTTTTATTAAATTTCTTAATAATTTCCCGTGTTCAAGTTACATTTCCACTTCAATCAAGAATTTCTGACGTAGTCAAGAGTCTTTTAGTCAGCCACTGCTGGTAGGCTCAGCTGTAAGCGTTAACGTAAGTCAACATAAATGGATAATAATCGTTCCATTAATAAAATCATATTTACTTGTTTGAATTTAGCAGTTTCAAAGAAAAAGTGTTAAACCTAAATGTTATAATTAGGGATGTCCAGGTCCGATCACGAGATCAGAAATCGGGCCCGATCACACTGTTTCAGACTCTGAATCGGATGTTACCTCCCGATCAGGACTCGGATATAAATGTATATATATTCTCATATTTTTATTTACTGTTGCACTAAAGTCCAAAATGAAGAATTTATGTTATTTATTACTTGGTTGTTCAAGCCACCTCACAGAAGTGCTCTGTTTGTTGAGTTGTTGAATGTTAAAATAAGGTGAATTAAATAAAAAATAAGGAACATCCTGGATCTGTTTTTAAGTATTATAGAAGTATCGGATCGGGACTCGGTATCGGTAGATACTCAAAATGAAATGACTCGGACTCGAGGGCAAAAAAACATGATCGGGACATCCCTAGTTATAATGACACAAAAGAATGAACTCCAATAAAAACAATGAATAAAAATAAAAAAGAATGAGAAAATGTTTATAAAACTTCTCATGATGACTTATTTATTAAACATTACTTAACAGTTACAGCATTGTAGAATATTTAACCTTTATGCCTCGGTATCAACATTAAGGTACTATAAGGGGTAAAAATATTACCTAGGCATACTCAATGTTGTCTTTTCTGTTTCTCACCCCCAGCACATCTGGTCTTACCGTTTACCTCGGACGTGGCTCCCAAAACCTCTATAACCCTTACGAGGTGTCCCGGACTGTTTCCAGGCTCATCATCCATTCAGACTTTAATGAAGAAACAAATAACAACGACATAGCCTTGCTGCAGCTGTCCTCACCTGTTACCTTCACTAACTACATCAGACCCGTGTGTCTGGCAGCAAAAGGCAGCGTCTTTAATGCTGGGACGACCTGCTGGGTCACCGGATGGGGAGACATCCGATTTGGGGGTGAGAATTTCTTTTCTCATTTTTAACTGTCTTGTTAATTGTGAATGACTGTATGAATTCTTACATTTTTATTGTTGGGTTTTGCAAACAAAACCACAATAGACCACAGATTTATATAAACCAGAACCACTGCAGAGGAGCTACATGATGACGCCAAAATAAAACCTCAAAAATGTAAAAAACAGTGGTGGAAGAAGTACTCAGATATTTGTGTGTAAGTTCTAGTGACATCTAGTCGTGAGGATTGCGAATTACAAGAATTTCTACACCCCCATATTATTGTTATTTGTTCATTAATAAACAGCAGCCACATCAAGAAATGAAGTGCTACATGATCTCAAACTCCTGTAAGACAGTATTTTACATCTTGGGAGGGCTGGCTCATTTGGACTAAAATATCAAAGTAAATGAAGAACATCTCAAACACTATCATATCTAGTTCATCAAGTATGACCACTGACAGATAACAGGACAACGCAATAAGCCTCACTGTTTCTGCACCACAGTCCCTTATAAACCACATAATACATGAAGTTTACAAAGGCATTGTCAGGTGAGGATCAAAGCTACTCTTGCTTTGCGTAATAAGATAAGCAATCTGCAAATCTTACCAAGCAGACAATTTCAGCTTCCCTGCTGTTACCGTTTTATTGCCAATAATATTCATCAGCTGTTTGTCTCAGGAAGGTAATGGCACATTTCTGTCTTCCTAACAAAGCCATAACAGAGTGCTGGAGAAAACCAACAACACATTTTTTCTACCGGCGCAGTAAAAGTTTAGCTGGCTGATCCGTTTATTGCCAATTAACGTTACTGATCAGCAGATTGTCTCAACATAACCAGCAATGCCAAACCACAGGCTAGAGAATAAGTAGGTGACACAGAATTAATCCACCAACATGTTTTTTCTACCAGGGCTGTAGAAGTTTATCTTGCTAATGTTTCCATGCACTGAGCCTAAGTGCTCAGGCTCTATCTCCTGAGCCACAGCCACCCCAATTAACATTACTCATCAGCTGATTTTCTCGATAACGTAACCGGCAAAGCCAAACCACAGCTTTCGTTTGCATCGCTAAAGTCTGACAAACTTAAGTTTATTACCTGTCCAGCAGAAAACAGACAGCTTCAGATCCGCTTTGAAAACATCAAACAAAACATCAAAACATAAAATCCACGTCCGTGATTTCTGCTGTCAACTGTCTGGATCTGTCCCGACTCTGTCTGGCTTCATGGTTTGAAGATCCACAGGCTGTCGGCTGTCATGCTAAATAACATGTGTGTGCTCGTTCATTTGTCCAAATGTCACTTCTCTTACTTCTAATGAAAAAAAAGACTACTCAGAGACTGCATATTATTATAATTATTATTTCCTTTCTTTTTCTTTGTACGTATTCAATGTAGTGAGTGTTTGGGATGTAACAGACCACAGTTAACAAACGTGAGAGAATTGGGGTGAAATCTTAAACGGTGGTCCTACTGGATCTCACATTGAGTTTAAGCTACAAAGAGACCAAAGACAGCTTAAGACTCTGTTCAAACAACCAATCAGAATAAGTCATGAAATAATGCAACATACAAAGAGTGACCCAACACTGTCAGTTCAAAACATTCATATTAGCAAGTTATGGCATAAGAGAGAAAAGCCAATGGTTACATGGTGATCAACATCCTTTATCCATCATGGTTGATGATTTATCTTTTTTTATTGTAGAACGTTCTGATACAGGCAGCTCGGTGGCTCAGTGGTTAGCACTGCCGTCTTTCGTCCGATGGCAGCTGGCATTATTGGCTCCAGCCCCCGTGACTCTGTACGCAGGATAAGTGGTTGACGATGGATGGATGGATGGAACATTATAACACAACACTTTTTGGCATATTTTAACAATCCGAAACATAAAATAGTGCTGAAAAAGTATTAGATTACAGCAAAGCCAAAAGAAAACAAACTAAAAGAAAGAAGGAAACTTTAAATGTCTTACTCAAGTATCATAAATGAGTCCAATAAAAAAAGCAGTTGAATACGGTTGATAGATTTCATCATTTGAGTTTGAAAATGGTGCGTAGGTTTTAAATATACTGGAATTGTGGGACGGCATTCTCTCCTTTCCTTTCTGCAGCTCTTCTCTCAGTCCTGTCTGACTTCCTGTCTGTGGCTCTCGGCTCCGAGCCCATTGGTTCCTTATGAAGATGTAAATCTTCATGAGGAACACCTACAAATATATGGTTTCATGGATGAAAAGTCCTCAAACAGCTGCTCGTTGTAGTTTCTATCAGACAAACAGGAGGAAATAGTGCATCTGCTGGTAACTCTTTGAATCCACATGTGGTGCTCTAGTGAGTGTTTGGGGCGTCAGAATAAACTACAGTGTGTGTTCATGGTGATATGAGGCAGTGCAGCAGTGAGGCTCACTGATGGGTTTAATAGTTTCTGGACAACAAAGGAGCTCCATGGCTCAGACGATAAAGAGGCATCAGATTGTGAGACACACACAATGACAAAAGGATAATACAAGATCAACATAAATACGTTTTTGTTTTTCAGTTCCACTTCCTTTCCCCCAGAATCTGCAGGAGGTGAAAATTCCCATCATTTCCAACAAGGACTGTAACGATGCCCATGGTGACATCACAAGCAACATGATCTGTGCTGGCCTGACCTATGGTGGAAAGGACGCCTGTCATGTGAGTCTGTCTGTAAAACACTCCTCCATCAAGTGATAACACACATGTTTAATGCTAATCACTAGATCTGTCTTTGGTTCCAAATGTGTTTATCCCCGTCAGCATCCAGTCCAAGTCCCATCAAAGCTGGTGGCTAAGCTGAAATCTCGCTCATATCTGCATAAGTACTTTTTGCTTCTGGCACTTCTGTACTTGTGTTTCATCCTAACCTAAAACATGAACATTGTTATTTTAGGGGGGGCTGGAGTTATTCCCAATGGGTCCTAATGAATGCTTAACTGTAGCTTACTTGAGTTAAAGGAGAGGGGATATTTTAATTTCTTATGGAAAACACTAGTCTAACTAGTGTGAATACCATTAATGTGTCTTATCTCTACAGTATTTCAAAACAATATCAGTCCCAATCAGTGTTGGGAGAAAGGCGTTATAGAAGAAATGTGATTACAGTAATGTATGGCTTTTTTGCTGTAATGCAGTAATATAACACATTACTAAAAAAAAAATCGGTAATATCATACACGTTAGTAATGTGCGTTACAATCAAGGTTATTATAGTTAGGATATAGGATTTTTCATTAGTTTTTATTTTTATTTCTGTTTGACTTTTTTTCAATTTTAGTTTAGTTTTAATTAGTTTTTAATGTTGGTTTGCTAGTTTAGTTTTTATTTTTGGAAAATGCTTTGTTTTAGTTTAGTTTTTATTAGTTTTAGTGTTAGTTTACCTTATCGTGGTGGAGAGGTCTGCATGCACCTGGAGGTGAACCTGGAGGCTGTGTTGTCTGGAGCCTAGTGCTCCTGGTAGGGTCTCCCAAGGCAAAGTTGTTTCTGGTGAAGGGCCAGACTGAGAAAGGTTCACAAAGATCCTTGATGACAAAACGAGGAAGAGGAGGAGAGAACCTGCCCGGAGGAAGCCCGGGACCCCCGTCTGGAGCCAAGCCCAGAGGGAGGGCTTGTCGGCGAGCGCCTGGTGGCCGGGTTTGCCATGGAGCCCACGGAGTGGGCAATGATAGAGATACCTGGAAAGCTGTGATCGGGAGGAACGGCCCCCCTGATCTGAACCCGAGTGGGTGGTTGTTGTTAGACTTCTGTGCTACTCATGGATTGTCTATAACAAACACCATGTTCGAGCATAAGGATACCCATAAGTGTACATGGTACCAGAGCACCCTAGGCCGAAGATCAATGATCGATTTTGTAATCGTTTCATCTGACTTGATGCCGCATGTTTCAGACACTCGGGCGGAGCAATCAACTGATCACCATCTGGTGGTGAGTGTGGTCAGGGCTGGGGGAAGACTCTGGACAGACCTGGTAAGCCCAAACGGGTAGTGCAGGTGAACTGGGAACATCTGGAGGAGGCCCCTGTCCATGAGATCTTCAACTCAAACCTCCGGCGGCGCTTTTCTGGCATCCCTGTGGAGGTTGGGGATATTGAACATGAGTGGCCAATGTTCAAAGCTTCTATTGCTGAAGCTGCAGCGGAAAGCTGTGGTCTCAAGGTCTTAGGTGCCTCAACGGGCAGTAACCCTCGAACACTGTGGTGGACACTGGTGGTCAGGGAAGCCATCCTACTGAAGAAGGAGGCCTTCCGGGATTTGTTGTCTCGGAGGACTCCGGAGGCGGTTGCAAGGTACCGACGGGCCCGGAGGGCTGCAGCCTCTGCTGTGGCAGAAGCAAATCAGCGGGTGTGGGAGAAGTTCGGAGAAGACATGGAGAGGGACTTTCGGTCGGCACCGAGGGGGAAGAGGGGAACCGTCCAAGCTGTGTACAGTAAGGATGGGAACCTGTTGACCTCAACTGGGGAGGTAATTGGGCAGTGGAAGGAACACTTTGAGGAACTCCTAAATCCGACTGACACGCCCTCTCTAGTAGAGGCAGAGCTGGAGGCTGACGGGGGTTCCTCGTCAATTTCCCTGCCAACCGAAAGTCAGTGAGGTAGTCAAACAACTCCACAGTGGCAAAGCTCCAGGGATTGATGAGATCCACCCAGAAATGCTAAAAGCTTTGGGCATGGAGGGGCTGTCTTGGATGACACGTCTCTTTAACATTGCGTGGAAGTCGGGTACAGTGCCCAAGGAGTGGCAGACTGGGGTGGTGGTTCCCCTGTTCAAAAAGGGGGACCAGAGAGTGTGTGCCAATTACAGGGGTATCACACTTCTCAGCCTCCCTGGTAAAGTCTACTCCAGGGTGCTGGAACAGAGGGTTCGGTTGATTGTCGAACCTCATGTTGAAGAGGAACAATGCGGTTTTCATCCTGGTCATGGAACAACTGACCTGTGTGTGTGTGTGTGTGTGTGTGTGTGTGTGTTGCTGGGTTGGCACATAACACAGAAGCTGACTGAATCTCAATCAATACGCTTGCATGTATGTCAATAGCATGGATATACTGTACACGCAAGCATAGGGCCTACAAGTAACAGGAGTTTATAGCCTGTCTACTACTGTAACAGCAGTGGATAGGAATTTCTCCAGTGGGATTTAAAACTACATTTAAAACAATCTTTCTATCGAATTGCTACAATATAATAACGATCACAAAATGGATCTTTAGTCAGTTTATTCATTTGCATGATTGCCATAACTATTCAGTTAAAAAACACCAATGTAAGAGGAAGACAGAATGAACCAGATGCAAGCTTTTATTTTGCCACGTAGAAGCTAGCGGGAGGCACCAGGCGGGAGGGCATGAGACGAGAGGCTCCAGGCTGCAGCCATACAGTCTTGTTTTTTTGCAGCAATGTTTTATGCCACGTTTTATTGAGAGCTTTACTTTGAAAAGTTCTCAAGGACATTCAGATTCATTCACATTGGCCTGCTTGACACACCTCTCAAAAGCCGCCAGTAAACGTGCGTTTGGATTCCCCTGAGTATCCTCATGGAAATGAAAATAATCGTCCATATGTTCATAAATGCAGATCAAATGCTGGGACGCACACACACTGCGGCACATGCTTTATCATGAGCATGTCCAAAAGTGTGCTTATAATCAATTTGGGAGGAAAAAAATATTTACCTTATGTTAGGATTGATCATACAACCCACCCATCGGGAGTCCCACACACTACCAACTGAGCTAGACATATACATGTGTGTCATAGTGTTGGAAAAAATTTAACTATGTTCTGGCCCACTATGTAACGGCTTAAAAAAATTTGGCCCAATGCCAGACTAATTTGCCGACCCCTGTTGTATAGGTACAATTCAATTAAATTTTATTTATATAGTGCCAAATGACAACAGTTACCTCAGAGCGCTTTTAGAAAATCCTCAAATAAACTATTGCTCTGTAGAAAGTCACACAGCTGTTTGGCGACTGCTTTCTCCAGGACCTTAGAGATAAATGGAAGGTTAGATATAGGTCTATAGTTGGCTAAAACGTCTGGATCCAGGTTGGGCTTTTTCAGAAGAGGTTTAATTACAGCTAATTTAAAGTACTGTGGCACATAGCCTGTTGATAAAGACAGATCTTATCACATCCAGTAGAGAAGTGCCAACCAAGGGCAAAACTTCTTTAAGCAGCCTAGTCGGGATGGGGTCTAAGAGGCAAGTTGATGGTTTAGATGAAGAAATTATTGAAGTTAGTTGGTAAAGACTGAGGGAAGCAAAGCAGTCTAAACATACAACTGGTTTTACAGCTGTTTCTAAGGCTGAGGGCGGGTCTTGGTGAATTTTGTTTCTAATATTTAGAATTTTATCATAATCAATTATCAATACTTTGCTCAATAGAGCTGTGACTTTCTGTCAGCCTGGCTACAGTGCTGAAAAGAAACCTGGGGTTGTTCCTATTTTCCTCTATTAATGACGAGTAGTATGCTGCTTTGGCATTACGGAGGGCCTTCCTATAAGTTTTAAGGCTATCTTGCCAAATTAAACGAGAATTTTCCACTTTGGTGGAACTCCAATTCCTCTCGAGTTTCTGTGATATTTGCTTTAATTTGCGAGTTTCAGTATTATACCATGAAGCTAACCGTCTTTGTTTTAGTATTTTCTTTTGTAGAGGGACTACAGAGTCGAGTGTTGGTCGCAGCGAGCCTGCAGCACTATCAACAAGATGAACAACTTTGGAGGGACTGAAATTAGCATAAGAGTCCTCTGTTAATTTGATACCTTGTATAGAAATTTTTGCCCAGTGGAGGGTAGTTCAGCAATACAAGCTCAAAAGTTATCAAACAGTGGTCAGATAAAGAGGGATTCTGTGGGAACACTACTAAATGTTCAATTTCAATACCATATACCAGAACAAGGTCGAGGGTGTGATTAAAACAGTGAGTCGGTTCATGAACACTCTGAGAGAAGCCAATTGAATCTAATAGAGAGATAAACGCAGTACTAAAGCTGTCATTCTCTACATCCACATGAATATTAAAATCCCCTACAATCATAAGTAAGAGTATTGACCAGGTGCTCTGTATAACAAATAGAATTGGTTGCAGTGATTTCCAACTTGGGTGTGTAAAACTAAGAACAAGGCTTTCAAATGAGTTATAATTTAGTATCAATATAAATATCAATTTTTATTTAAAACAACCGAGATTGACCAAGGTGCTTCACAGGTTAAAATACAACAACAAGACACTACTTACACAGTAAAAGTACAGCGATAAAACATTATAATATACAGTATACGATATATAGTGATATTAAAATTGCCAGGAATAATATCAGACTTAACTTGAAAGAAATGCCAAAGAAAAGAGATGTGTTTTTAACAGTGATTTAAAACGTTAGAGAGTTGGGGCAGTTCTGATCTGGACTGGCAGGTTGTTCCACAGGTTAGGGGCAGCTACACTGACGGCTCGATCGCCTCTGGTTTTAAGTTTGCTTTTGGGTTCATCCAGTTAAAAGTAAGGTTTTAAAATCAATCCTGTAATGAACAGGAAGCCAGTGGAGTGAGCGCAACTCAGGTGTGATGTGGTCCCTCTTCTTCTTTCCTGTCAGGAGGCAGGCAGCAGCATTTTGGACTGACTGCAGGCGCTGAATAGATGTCTTGTCTAAGCCCACATATAAGGAGTTACAATAGTCAAGGCAGGAAGTTATAAAGGCATCAATCAACCTCTCTATATCTTTAGGAGGAAGATAGGGCTTTACCTTGGCTATAGTTCTCAACTGTAAAGAGCAGGACCTAACAGTGGCGGATATCTGTTTAAATGCACTATCCAATACAACACCAAGACTCCTCACAGTTGAGCGATTGTTTGAAGTTAAGGGACCGAGAGAATCTACATCAAGCAGTTCTGGATGCCCAAACACTATGGTTTGGACATCCTGAACTGTTTAGGTTGAAAAAGTTTAGGTTCACCCATGTTTTGATGTCCTTCATACAGTCAAGCAGGGGCTGCAGAGAGCTCTTTGTTTTACCATTCAGGAGCAAATAAATTTTAATATCGTCTGCAAGACAGTGGAAAGAGACCTCATACCTCTCAAAAATGGAGGCCAGGGGCAGCATATACAAAGGAAATAAGATAGGGCCTAAGACAGAACTTTGAGGGACACCACAGGTTAAATGGGGCTGTCTCAGAGGCATAATCACCGAGGTGGACAGAGAAGCTCCTGTCTGTTGGTGCAGTACCTTTGATTCCCACACAATTTTCCAACCGTGACAAGAGGATTGAGTGGTCGACAGTGTCAAAGGCAGGTCTAAGAGCACTAGGACGGCAGAGACTCCTGAGTGAACAGTTAAAATCAAGTTATTAAACACTCTTAAAAGTGCCGTTTCAGTGCTGTGACGGAGGTTTGAAGCCGGACTGGAACTTTTCAGAAACATTATTATTAATTAAAAATGTTTGCAGCTGGGTAAAAACTACTTTCTCCAGGACTTTAGATAAGAAAGACAGTTTAGAAATGGGCCTGAAGTTAGACAGAACAGAGAGGTCGAAATTTTCCTTTTAGGTTTAGTTTAGGATAGTTTAGGTTTAGAGCCTCTTATTGTGTCGCAGTTCATGTCGTTTCCACTGGACATTCCCACCTTGATGTTTTCTGAATTACTTTTTTCTTTACTAGGATTTGTTCTTTAATTTTAAGAGTAAACGCCCACTTTTCTAAGAATTTTTCACTAGGAGCTACTCTTTGCCTTAAGATTCTTTATGAATACGGGCCGTGATGTTTAAGAGACACACCGAGCAGGAGAAAGTACGAGAGGGAGAAGGAGACGCCATCAATAGCTGCTAAGCTAAAGTCTCTAACGGCTAAGCTAAAATACGGTAGCGTTGGCTACCAAAACTTTTGAAAACAACTATGAGCTTAAACAACAGTCACTAAAAGATGAAAAGAATTGTGAGTGCTTTGGCAAAACTACTGTAAGAATAAGTTTATCAGACAGTGGACCGCTGTAATGACAAATCTAACAAATTTAACTGTTTTTTAGCGAGAGCAGCAAAACACGCTACCAAAGGAAATGATTCAACACGCTTACCACAGCATGTCTCTCTCAATGACAGTAAAGATTCTATTCTGTTCTGTTCTGTCGTGATCTACTGTTCCTGGCAGGTTGGCCACAACCACATCAAAAAAGCTTGTGAGTTTTTGCTTAACAGTGTGTCTGTGGCATGGCGTCAAAGTTCAATGCTTCGCCATGAAAGAGGAAGTTATTGTAACTTGACAGTACATGCTCACATCTGTACCAGATTTCACATGTTTGAGTCCCCCAATGAACACATGTACATGTCAATAATCACTCATTCATGACGCCATCCACTGGTATTTCTGAATCAGCAAATTCATTAAAGCACATAAATGTATTGCAATAAAAAGTACAGAATTTTCCTCAACTCAGTATGTTAAATTGCACTTTCGTAAATACACTACCTAACTAAATGTACTTAGTTACTCTCCTCAACAGTTTACTAGTGATATAACAGACATGTGTGACCTCTGCAGGGGATTCAGGTGGCCCGATGGTGAAAAAACACTGGCTCAAAGTGGGTCCAGGCTGGAGTGGTGACTCATGGAGAAGACTGTGCTAAGCCCTTCTTTCCAGGAGTCTACACCCGAGTGTCCGAATATGAGTCCTGGATCAAAAGCCAGATCACCACCAACCAGCCGGGCTTCATCATCTTCCAATCCACTGAGACTGACAGTGACCTCAGCGTGCTTCATCATCTGTGGAACCTCTTACCTGATTTCCCTCATGCTTACTCTGCTGCTGTACATCGCACATGTTCCCTTCTGCCTCTTTGTCCTTACATAAGAAGCTTAATTGGTTTTGATGAATAATTACAAGAACATGTCTGATATTAATTTTGTTTTCTTTATTTTCTCTATTAATTAATTTATCTATTTTTAATCGCAGAAAATAGAGAAATATGTCCTATTACAAAACTTCACATAGCCCAGTATACTCAGTTTGTAAAATGACAAAAATAAATTATCACAATAGTAATTTGATCAAGTACAGTAAGTGATGACTAATCATTGTGTTGTATTGTGTTGTATTAACCTTGCTGGAAACAGGTGAACTCATTTAAACTAATTTGCAGAATTTGCACTTTAGTTGAACTTGTTGGTGTCAACCATCTTCAACATCATGAAATGAAATAATGCAATTAAATTTAAAATTCTATTGTAAAATTACATTATGAATTCATCATTTAAAGACAATGAAATTTATTTTTTATTGACCAATCTCATTATTTTGTTACACTTCAATGGATTAGGTTGACTGTTAAAATGTAATATTCAAGTGTTGAATTGATTAAGATGGTTAAAATTAAACATAAAAGATGTAAAATTACTCCAGACTCCCATCAGCATAAATTAAAGTCAATGACAGATTTTGGCCTGAAACTGATTAAATATATTATTATTAAACATTTGCTCTGACTGTGAATATCAGAAGGTCATGAACTTGAATGTTGGGATGTGGCAGGAGAGATGGTGAAGACATGTTTTTTTTTTTTATTAATCTGCATTAATTGCAATTGTAACTAATTAATGCCTTCAGGTTTTTTGCACTGAGAAACTGCAACTGTGATTAAATTTTTAACGAGAGGATGCATGAAGTACATTCAAATTATACTTACAATTTTAAACATTTTCACAATTTTACATTTACATTAACGAGGTAGTTCAAATATTAAAAACACCTTTCATTGTGTTGGATTCAATACAACAGGTAGGCTTTATTGCAGGGCTGTGTAATTGGATGACACTGTACAGGTGTTCCGATTTGTTTGGTATTGATGCTGTACTATGTATGTTATGTAAGACTCCTTTCATACTCTCCACATAGCTCTCTTTTTTATTTCATGGGGGCCTCTTGATTCTACCTGCAGAACATATCTATATAAGGATTACAAAAATAAATAAAAATGAGGGTCTCATGTAAGACAATAAACTGTGTGAAACATTTTGCTGCTCTGCTTCCTGGCTATAAATACACAGGCGTGTAACAGGCCTGGAAGTAGAGTCGGGTCTTTATTGCAGAGGTTGATTGCAAGGATGAGCCTATGGTGTGGAACACTGCCGGAGACCAGCTGGAGCACCCCGCCCATTACCACACACAACACTAGACAAAGACTGACAGGAACGATAAGGGAAGGGACAGAGGAAAACATGAGGGCAGAAGAGGTGGCACCAGATGATGTGCTGGTCATATTATTAGAATATCATGAAAAAGTTTATTTATTTCAGTAATTCCATTCAAAAAGTGAAACTTGGATATTATATTCATTCATTACACACAGACTGATATATTTCAAATGTTTATTTCATTTAATTGTGATGATTAAAACTGACAACTAATGAAAATCCCAAATTCAGTATCTCAGAAAATTTGAATATTGTGAAAAGGTTCAATATAAAAGCATAATAGATCTCCATTAAGGCTAAGGGAAGATGAGAGGTGACGGAGACTGTGTTTACATCGATGATGTTTGATGCTAAACGCAGTTAAAGTGGCAGCTGCTTATGGTATGTACACTCCCCTCCAAAAGCATCGGAGCGGTAAGGCAAATTCCTTTGTTTTTATTGTTCACTGAAGACTTTTGGGTTTAAGATCAAAAGATGAGTATGAGACAAGAGTTCAGAATTTCAGCTCTCATTTCCTGGTATTCTAACTCCCCGACTCGTCACATATGGACGCATGGTCAAGACCCTATGGTGTCATATTTTAACGCAGGGGGGGAAACCCTCCAGCGTCAACTTTTGACAGGAAAGGTAGGTGTATGATATTTAACAGAATAGACTGAGTAAGGAGGTGGTTAGGGTGGATGGAGGGTCAGAACCCACACTTTGAACCAGAGACCGGTGTTCATGATCTGTGTGAAACAAAAAGTCCACATTGAATATTTTTAAGTTACTCGAGTTACGTAAATTGACGTAAGTGAACTTACGGAGGAGGAGCTGGGGCGTGTGGGTATTTATGGAAATGCTGGCGATGAAGTGGCTGATGTGTGGCCCCGCCACGTTAACTGACCTACGTAGTTATTTTAACCCAAACCATGATCTTTTCCTAACCTTAACCAACCTAACCAAACTGCAACGGTTCACAACTTTAATAATGTGCTGTCAAAATGGCAATGTTTGGAAGCGCTAGCGTTTTATTTTGAAAGTCTAACCAGACTTTTGCATATTTATTGTTGCTAAGCGTTGTTAACTTGACAGCGGGGCCTTAAGTGTTTCAAAAATTACACTAAAGGGATACCCAGGGAGTTAAAAAGCGCTTGGCCTTGACCAAACGTCAATATGTGACGAGTCGGCAGTGAGAATGTGCCAATCAACTGATAAAACAAAATAACACAATTTAGTAAAATCAGTAATAATACAGTTTATTAATACTGTCTTGCGAGTATATGTCCTGTTTCCCAAATTTTACTTCAGTACAATAGTGATTGTGTTGGGGATTTTAACATCTATGTTGACAACTCCCAGGACAGAGGGACTAAAGAACTGTTCTGTGTTCTTGATAATTATGACCCAAAGCCCACGCACAATAAGGGGAACACTTTGGACTTGGTCATCTCCAAGGGTCTGAACATTTCCAAGGTTGTGGTGACTGATGTTGCTCTCTCTGATCATTCCTGTGTTTCCTTTGAGAGTGCTATCTGCGTGCTCACGAATGTTAAATCAGAGGTGATCAGAAAACAGCTGAGCTGAGAAATGCAAGGCGGTCCTTCTTTTCTGACATCATCACCAAAAACACTAATAATACACGTGCCCTGTTTGCTACTGTCGACAGGCTAACCAACCCTCCTGTGTCTGTAGCCTCTGACCTTCTATCCACCAGGGCCTGCAATGAATTTGCTTCCTTCTTCACAGACAAGATTCAAACAATTAGACAAGCAATTGGCGCCTCCATGTCAGGTATCCTATCCCTGTGTCCACTTAAAAACAATTCATATAGCATGAGACAATTTGATTCTATTAACCATAAAAACCAGGAGGACATAAAACATCTGAAATCCTCCTCATGCTGCCTTGATATTCTGCCAACAGGTTTTTTCAAAAATGTGTCTAAATGCATGGCCTCAGATTTACTACAAATTGTCAACATGTCTCTCCTCTCAGGTTTTTTCCCACAGGCCCTAAAAACTGCAGTCATTAAGCCACTCTTAAAAAAGAGCAATCTAGGCTTTTGACCTGGTTCGTTTGGTGATATGTGAACACAACAATCGCACTCTGAATCGGAACAAAACAACCGAGCCGAGATCGCCTAGAAGAGGGGGTCTCGGCTTGATTCCATATGAACCCTGGAGCGGTTCGTTTGCAGTGTGAACACAACCGACCGACGAACCGGAACAAATCAATGTGTTGCCTGGCAACCGACACTAAAAGATCGCTTTTCAACAGCTACGGCAGCGTATTTTGCTAATTTGATGCGGTATGTTGTTGTGGTTGTATTATGTAGCCTCCTGCTGTCGGAGTTTTTTTTAACTTCGTGCGGCGCTGCTCGACGGAGCGCTGATAACCCCTCTCTTGTAGACTTCAGTGTTCTTGTGTGTGGTGTACAACATCCCGGAGATGTGTTGTTCCGACCAAACATCTATTTCACCTCTTTGCAACGCCAAGTTCATTTTGTGTTACTGTTGTCATGGAGATGTCCCCCAATGGAATGCGTGACCTGCACGCATGAGGTAGTGACGTAATGGCTAAAGGAAAGCCCTGGAAGGGTGGGCGATTTGGACCGCTTAACAACAGTGTGGTGTGAACACGAGTGATGTAATTAATTGATTCGGAACAAAGTATCTGTTCCGGAACAAAACAAATTGATCCAGGTGTGAAAGCACTCTCAGTATTATTGGATCTCAGTGCTGCATTCGACACGGTCGACCACAACATATTACTAGACAGACTTGAAAACTGGGTTGGTCTTTCTGGCACAGTACTAAACTGGTTTGAATCCTACTTAAAGGACAGGGACTACTTTGTGTCTATAGGTAACTACACATCTGAGCTGACAAAAATGACATGTGGGGTTCCCCAAGGCTCCATTCTGGGACCTCTTTTGTTTAACATTTACATGCTTCCACTGGCTCAGATTATGAAAAACAACCCGTTTTGGCCAGGAGGGTCCCGTATTTTACCCTTCTTTCCCGCTGTCCTCCCGTATTAGTATGTTCCCGTAAATCTCCCGTATTTCAACCTGCGTTATTAAAAATAATAATACCCATGCAGCGCTGCGCAGGGCTGACTTAAGGTGATGCATGTTGGACTTAGAATAAGGTATGCTGGTGTGACAGAAGCCAGCGAAGCTGTGCAGTGAGTAAACCTCACTCCCCGACGCATTAAGAGACACACTGGGGACTGACGCTAGCACCCGTAAATTTTAGCCTCCTCGTCAATGTGTCCACCTCCTGTACCCGAGGTCGCCGGTTCGAGTCAGGACCGTGCAGTAACCTACGTACTTGGGGTCAGCCAGTTACACTGGTTGGAAACATAGACTGTATATAAAAAGATTAGAAATCGTGTCCGATTTTAGCCGTCACCAGGACACATGACATTAAAAACGCGCGGGAGCAAGGCCACTTCAGGATGCACAAAGTTGGAACCACACTATTGCCTAGTCTTGCAGCATTTTTCTTTGCAATGGCAGCGAGATCAGTCATTAATCTCAGCTCACGCAGGTAGAATGTGTCCGACTTTACGGTGCCGTTTTTATACCCCGCCCCTGCAGTCACCTGCAGCTCACGTTAGACTATAAAGTCGGCTAAAGTCAGCCGCCGTCATCTCGAACACACCTATACCCAATCTGAGCTCTGTCACTAGCCTCGCGATAACTGCCACCTGCAGGTAGACGTTAGACAACAGAACTGTTTGCGCTCTACTGTCATGTAAAATTAACCACTCAATTAACCACAAATACACTCCTTCCAAAAGTCTTAAAGAAGAAAAGTCTGCAACAAATTTACAATAAAGAACAGTAAAATTGTAAAAAAGTACAATAACTCACTAAAAGAGTAAAGAAAAGTTATGTGAAATTAAAAGACTTTAAAAGAAAAGCAATATGAAATGAAAAGAATGTGTGGAATGAAAAAAAAATGTAAATGTAAAGACAAACAATGTTAAATGAACAGAAAATATGCAAATAAGCATTTAAATAAATGCTCTTCATATATACCTTTTTGTGTTTTCTTTTAGGCTGTAACACCTGTCTTAAAATGTAAGGGATACTGGAGCTTGGTTGGGGTGGTGGGACTGCGCCGGAAAATTTCCCTTATTTTCAAATCCAAATTTTGACAGGTACTTAGTACGTCTTTCTCAGATAAATAAGGACTGAAAAGGGGAGAAGAAGGGTTGTGGAGGGCCCCATGCCTGTGTTTGCCTTAGGCCTCAAAATGACTAAATCCGCCCCTGGTCCATAGGTAACTACATATCTGAGCTGAGAAAAATTACATGTGGAGTTCCCCAACATTTACATGCTTCCACTGGCTCAGATTATGAAAAACAACAAAATGTGTTACCATAATTCTGCAGATGACAGACAGATTTACATAACCATTTCACCAGGAGACTATGATCCCATACAGGCGCTGAGTAACTGTATTGAGCAGGTCAACGACTGGATGTGCCAGAATTTTCTCCAATTAATCAAAGATAAAACTGAAGTTATTGTGTTTGGAGCCAGGGAGGAACGATTGAAAGTCAGTGCTCAACTTCAATCTGTAATGTTAAGAACCACAAATCAAGCCAGAAATCTTGGTGTAGTCATGGACTCAGACCTGAATTTGAGGAGCCACATTAAGACAATTACAAAGTCAGCCTACTATCACCTGAAGAATATATCAAGGATAAGAGGCCTTATGTCTCAGCAGGACCTGGAAAAGCTTATCCATGCATTTATCTTCAGTCGACTTGACTACTGTAACAGTGTCCTTACAGGGCTCCCTAAGAAATCCATCAGACAGCTGCAGCTGATTCAGAACGCTGCTGCTCGAGTCCTCACTAAGACCAAAAAGGTGGATCACATCACGCCAGTTCTTTACATTGGCTTCCTGTATGTCAAAGAATTGATTTCAAAATACTGCTGTTAGTTTACAAAGCACTAAATGGTTTAGGGCCAAAATACATTTCTGATCTTCTGCTTCGTTATGAACCATCCAGACCTCTCAGGTCGTCTGGGATCAGGTCTGCTTTCTGTCCCCAGAGTCAAAACTAAACAAGGAGAAGCAGCGTTCAGTTATTATGCTCCGTATATTTGGAACAAACTCCCAGATAACTGCAGGTCTGCTGAAACAGTCAGTTCTTTTAAATTAAGACTGAAGACCTTTCTTTTTACCGCTGCTTTTAATTGAATATTTTTATTGATAACTTACACTGCAATGTAACTTTTACTGTCCTGTTTCTTTTTCTTCGTTCTTAGCCTTTTATTAGATTTTTAAACTGTTTTTTTTGTTTGTTTTTGTTTTTGTCTTTATATATTTCCCTGTTGCTTTTATGTTTTATGTAAAGCACTTTGAATTACCTTGTTGTTGAAATGTGCTATACAAATAAACTTGCCTTGCCTTAACAAAATAGTGTTATATTTTCCGTAGCGTTTTTGATAAGGCAAGGAACATCTGATATTGGTATCTGCTTGACTGACGCGCTGAAAACGCCATCAATATGAGAATAAATTCCACTACATGAAAGTATTAATTAATAGGATTCCTGATTAAACTGTCCAACATATTTGAGGCATTCTTTTGTAGAAACAGAATCTCCTTTTGTGTTTATTATCCTAAATCTTTTTCTTTTTGTGTGCGCTGCAAATTATCTTAAATTGTGTCTTTTTGCCCACTTCAAGGAAAATCAAACGGTTGTTTGTTTATTCAGAAAGCCGTTAAGCTTGTAATACTCAGAGGTAATATTTTAATTTATTTTACACAATAGTAGGCCTATTCATTTCAAACTGTTTCATCCTTCTGCCATGTGAGTCGCTGTTTCTCATTCCTCCTCTTTATGTGCGTACGCATGGTTCAGAGTTTACTTACAGGGGAAGAAACGCACGTTTCCAGCCAAAGCCCTGTTTTGTACATATGCACTATTTATAAATGAGACCCCCGAGCCTCATGCTGTAGGCCACAGTTTTATTGCCAATAATATCAGCTGATTGTCTCATCAACATAACACATTTCTGTCCTCCAAAGCCAGAGAATAGTTAATGAATTCACAATCCCACTATTTACATCACAACATTGACAAGGGAATCATGTAACTCTGTGATTATGCCCATCCTTTACCTAAAGCTATCAAACAACATTTTTTATTTGCATCGCTAAAGGTGGACTAACTTAATTACCTGTCCAGCAGAAAACAGACAACTTCAGCACCGCTGATGCAACAAAAATGAAAACATTTTGTTGCATCAGGGAAATCCACAAAGATGATATTCTTTATTTCTGCCATCTTTATGCATCTGTCATAATTTTGTCTGGCTTCTTCATGTTCTTCACCATGGCTTCTTTGGCAATAAAGATAGAATGAATGAAGAAACAACATACTGACAAAACATGCTCTGTAACATGGCGACGCAACATGGCAACGTGTATGTAGATATAAATGTAAAAACGTAACAGTTCACTATGTAAGTTCTTTATACACCACTAAAAACACAGATGGATAATATATTGCATTTGTATCAACTGATCCTTAGAATTATTACACAACGGACCTTTAACTACTTTATATCGTACTGTTAGCTAGTTTAGACCAGGAGTTCCCAACCACATTCTGTGAAATGTTTGCTCAGCAATATAAAATTTCAAAATCACTGTAAAACAAGCAGACAGTTTCCTATAATATATATATAAAAAACAAATTAAAAAACCCCCCCAAAAAAAACAGGATGGGTGGACTGGTAATTTCTCTCTCTGCTGAGTGAAAGATTAGTTTCTCCGGCGACATTCTGTCTATGGACCCACCGTCGGACATCGCTATAAAACAAATAGTAACCGATGTGTATTAAAGAAAAGAAACAGGCTGATGTCCAAAGCGATGCTCTGTTCAACAACAGGACACTTTAAATATATCTCAATCAATGCAGTGATCATCTGACACAGATCTTACAGTGTGTAGTCTTCATTTGCTCTGCAGAGACTAAAGACGCTTTTAAAGGGCCGTTAATGGAAAGTGAAAGTGTTTCACCTGACGGCTTGTGAAACAGCGGTGCAGGCTGCAGTGCATGGTGTGCGCTCACTAGATCTCAGTTGTATTAGCCCCTTAACGCCGACTGTCGCGAATTCGCATCATACCCCTTCCATTCAGACTGCAGGCGAGATAGCGTGTGTAGTCCCTTAATGCCTGTTTGTGCACATTCGATACATACCTAGGAACCTTTTGCACACACTTGAAGAGCAACAGGCTGTTGTTGACAATGTTGAAATAAGAGCAGTCAAATGGTTTGACAACAGAGGGGTGATCGTTGCCAGCACTTTTGCCAGTGCCCAGCCTGTTTCCAACATTGAAAGATGGGATAAAAACCTGAAACAGAAAGTGTCTGTAGAATGCCCAAGCATCATCAGCCTGTACAAGTTCATGGGCGGCGTTGATGCTCTTGATGCACTGATTGCATATTACCACATCAGGTCAAAAAAGTACTATTTTTTTCACTTTGTGGACATGGTCATTGTCAACAGCTGGCAGCTTTCAGAACATATATTGCACAGTCTCTCTGCATGCAAGGCAAGGATCTGTCAAAGAAGAGGGGGCGGCCTTCATTGGATGTTGAATGGGAGTTTTAGAAGAAGAAACATCGAGGTCCAGCTACAGTTATTCCGACACAGGAAGTCCGTTCAGATGCGGTGGGTCACTGGCCAGCAGTTGAAAGTGAGCGACAAAGCTGCAAACTCCCACATTGCAAGGGCCAGACTGTAATCAAATGTGCAAAGTGCACCGTTCACCTGTGCCTCAACAAAAACAAGGACTGCTTTCGTGAATTCCACAAGACTATTACATGCAACTTCAAGTGACATGGTCACTTTCCACATGACTCAGTTACACAAGACAGATGAAAGTTGAGTAATCGTTTGTATCCTGAGAACTTGAAACTTGAAATCTAAAAGCAGGCCAGTAAAGTTTGGGAAACCCTGCCCAAGTGACTCATACACTAACTGTTCAGTGTATCTGCTAAACAATCTCCCAACGAGCACATTAGGCAACACTTTAAATCATCCACCTTCTCCCCAGAGCTGTTATTTTATATATTGTAGTGTTCTCTTGTTCACTATGCACTGGAAAAACAAGGACAGAGTTAAACAGACAGAGTTGGAGTAAGATGGAGAGAGTCATCTCTTTTTAGTCTGTAGTTCATTATCTTGTCATTTCTACCTATTTACCTGTGGGAGGCTGAGTTCCTGCTGGATACAGAAAGAACATTTTGTCATGTTATGGAGTAGGAGAGTGTTTTTTTTCATCCTGTTGTCAAGATTCATTAATTTGTAAATTAAAGTTTAGAAGTTATAATAACTTTGTGACATGAATAAAATCTACATTCTTGAGATGGGAAAATGTGTTTTATTAATTTTACCATTTTGTACAATTTTTTTTACCATAAATCCTTGTTGTGGCTAATTTGCATCATACCTAAATTTATATCTATTCTATGTGCTATAGCCAAATTAACAATCTCAACTTAATTTAGCAACTTGGAAGCAGAAACACTTAATTTTTTTATATAACGGCAAAATAAATTCAGGCGTCAAGGGACTAGTAGAACATTAAAGTCTTAAACTGAAAAAAAATATTTGCCTGATTTTCTAAATGTTTGCATCTGCTCAGCTCTGCGTGACAAACGCTTTACTGCGTAACTGCGCGTACAGCCTGGATGAGCTCATTTCTGTTAATGAAGCAAAATGCAGATTACAAACTGGTTCAATTATAAAAGGTATGAATGGAAAATGTAGCAAAATTAAAAGTACATTAGATGTACCCACCCCTGCTGCAGACATCATTAATGCCTTCAGCTAGAAGTAACAGCAGCACAAAAGAAAAGTCTGTAATATTGAGGCACTTTACTGCACCGGCCTCAAACAACTTTTTTTCCCTCCCTCAACATTTAAATAGGCCACATTTTTTACGGTTCAGGGGTGGTGATGCAGGTAGGAGGACCCAAATGCAGGACACGTAGAGAGGTGCAGTTCATAAAGGGGGTTTATTAAGGCAAAAGGCAAACAAAAGGCACACTTACTGACAGAGTGGCTGGAGAACAGAGTCCAAAAAACAAAGTAATCCCAACAGAAATCCAAAATCCAAAAGTTCAGGGTGACAAGACGAGCAGGGCTGACAACAGGAACAGAGTGAATGGGCACGACAGACTGGGGGGGGTAACAGGAATGACCAGGCAAAGACTGAAGAAAAACACCAAACATATATACACACCAGAGACTAACGAGCAGGGCGGGAGTACACAGGTGACAGACATGAGACTAACGAGAGGGCACAGGCAGACAGAGAGCAAGGGAAAACAGAGAGACTGACATGCAGAGGGATTAAAGGGATAACAGACAACACAGGTTACTGAAACATCTAACAGACCAGAGGAGGAAATATGAACTAATACACAAGCAGACAGATCACCATAAACCTAACACCAACATGGAAAAGACAGAAGCTAAGGTCAAACAGAACTCAGATAGACATGGGCAAAATAACACAGATCAGAAGTAAACACTGAGACAGGAACTAGGGTACAGGACAAAGAACTAAGATACAAGACAGGACAGATGCTGAGTAAGAAGTGGATGAATAATAAAGGCTACACAGAGACTGGAGCAGAATGAACAAAATCAGATTAATTAATGAAGCTGGCAGAGAACATAAATAGACAGCATACAGAACTCAAGCATGAAGGTACAGAACTAATACATGAAACTGCAACATACCAAACCACTACTAAACACCGGCGGACAGATAACCCCAAAACCAGACACACAGACAGTAACAGACCAACCAGCACGAGCACACAGAGTAACTGGACACAAGAAAAGACTGAAACTCAAAACACAAATTATATAACAGATACTGGACACCAGGCACTAGACAGGACAGAACCAAAAACTCAACATACTATAAGACAGACAATAAACTAAACTCAAAAGTGCAAAACAAGGTATGGCTGACAGTCAGACTGTAACACATTTTGTCCGCGACTGATGTGGAGTGTGTGAGTGATTGACTGGGCACTTAATAAACCGCCTCCTATGAGCCAGCTCCGAAATCGCTTGAGCCAGGAAGGCAATGCAAATACAACTTTACATTAGGAAAGAGGGGGGGCAAAACATAGATTTTGAAATAAAATATTGTAATGAATAAAGGTGAGTCTCTCCATTGCCTTGTTGACAGGATTCTTGTAGTGATGTTTGATAACTCTCACCTGTGTTAGGGGGTGGGGAGGATTAGATGGGGATAAAGGGTGTGTTGGACAGGCGGACAGGGCCTGAGAGGGAGACTGAATTGTTTGGTCTGTGGGTTGTGGCACGCGGCGGGAGGGTGCTGTTCGCAACTTTTAGTGTTGCCAGCAGTGAAGATAGCAGGCAGGGGGTCTGTTCCTGTGTTAGGAGGGGAGGCACGCGTCTCCTTTAGGTAGAGAGGGATCGGGATTTAGCAAGTGCCTGTACCTGTGCTTCACGGACGGAAGCTGCACGAGGCCGCACACCTTTCCACGCGACACGCCAAACCAAGCGGGGAGTCTGCAGCTGGGGCCGGAAGCTGAACGGAGTGTCTGCGGCGCTTCCTGATTCACGGGAGATTCCATGTCCGCTCCCCACGGGGGGGTCTTGTCGGCAGACCCGGGGCAGATAAGCTTTAAGTTTATACGTTTCTGATGTTGTATGTTGTCTTGTCAAGGGTTTTGTGTCTTAGTCTTATTATAAGTTACCTTAACTAGGTTTTGGTAAATTGACTCCCGTTAGAGGCGTCCCTTTATAAAGCAAACAACCCCTTTCTGGTGGCAACAGGGGCCCTCTGCTTCCCCCTATTGATAGAAGTGGTTCTGACCAGCTTGTGGTTTGGACTGGTCCTTATTATAGGTGGTGCAATTTTATATGGTGTCTCAGTAGTTTGCAGTGTACAGGTTGCGGTACATTGTGTTGTGATTTTCTCAGAGTGTGTGCAAGGTTCTCTTGCAGTGCTGTGTCATAGGGTGGTAGGGCGGCTCTGGGGACCATTAGGGGTTGACCTTTGTGAGGGCTCTCTGCGTGCAGTGTCTCTTTTTTTAAGATGAATTTGTATTCCCAATAAAGATTGTATTTTGTATTCCATTCCTGTCTTTGTGGTTTTGTTCTCTGCCTCTGATGCCGGACCAGATCGGACAAACAAAGGTGGTGGCAGTGTTGTGCTGCCTTAAAATCTTCAATAACCAACAAAAAAAAGTATTACAATATGTAAAATGCCTCCTCTGTCTGTCAGTTGATTAACCACTGCCACAAATCCACACATTTCAGCACCTCTGATAAAGTGCAGCTCACAGCTTCAGGTGGAGCAGAGAGGACAGACACAGAGCTACAGCTGGATCATCTTATTCTCCCTAATGTGCAGGAGAATAAATAATAACAATAATCCCGCTCCCTCCGTTACACGCACGTAACATTAGTTAAGCGAGTAAAATTCAGTTTTCGGCTTTTTGTTGTAAAAATCCTTCTGAGATCCAGACAGTTACTAAAGACAGACAGCTTTCAGTTTAGCTTGTTTGTAACAATGATCTATTAGCTGAACTAGAGCTGTGTGCTGTGTGTGCGTGTGTGGAGTGGGCATAAGGCTATATTAAATTATGTGCTGGGCCACATGGAGGTTGCTTTAGGTCGGGTGTGGCCTGCAGGCTGTTGCCTACCCCACCCCAAAACCGCCACAGGAAGGAAATGAGGAAAGTAGGGTGAGTTATGAAATGAAGATTTAAAGTCCCCCTCCAGCCAGTTTTAACTGCCGTTTTTTCTCAAACAGAGAATGGGGGTGTGGTTAATAGTTGGACGTAACATTACCATGACAACCAAAAACTGACCGGCTGGAGTGTTCACTAACGACATGCTGTGTTAACATCACTACACTCTAAAGTTTAGTCCACTTTACTGTCTGGCAGGAGCAGCTGTTATTTAGTCATGATAGGAACTTATGTGCGTATCAGCTGTTATCAATCACACAGTCGATGGTCCTGTCACGCGCTGCACACGAAAACTCCCGCTACATTTTATAGTGCGCTTACTTTACCGCAGGGGTGGGGTGGGGGGGCCTCCGCCGATGCATTGGCAAAACGGCCCTCAGTAAAATGCATGTTGCAGACTGTATACAAGACGGTGGCAGGTGAAAGTCCGGAGCGTTTTTGTAAATTACATGATAAATTGGTTAGCTAGCTCACAACGATGTTTACCGGTTTGATGCTCTGACTTAACGAGGCGTGACGGAGTGCCTGCGCAAGAGTGGAGAATGACGTATGATTTATGCAGGGGCGTAGGAGCGATTTTGAATGTGGGGGGGACGCAGAACTGCTAGGAGGGTTCGGGGGCAGGGGCCTTGTTAGGATCTTGAAACATTGGGGGCTTAGCCCAGCCCACAAAACTTCATATTTTCACATAGTAATTTAAACCTCCATCAAGCATTAAAGCAATAGTAAACATACTCTACTTATATGGCACAACAAAGCAACACTTTTAACTGTGTCATGTCTGCTAAATTGTGATGTTGTGTCTAAATCCTATAGCCATATATAACAACAAAACTGCGACAGTGTGAACCTGGGGGGTCTGGGGGTCCTCCCCCAGAAAATTTTGAATGTTAAACACTTAGTTTCCTGCATTCTGGTGTTTTTTTTACACCAATTTCTGCATTTTCTGCATCCATTTATTATTATGTAAAGGGACACACAAAATTGAGGCAGCCCACAGGGGGCTGTGTCTTTGTTTCACTGTTGCTTTTAAATGACTTGAAGGCTGTAATTCTGCCTTCAGATGCTGAATTGTGGTGAATATTTGACAACATTTTGATATTTTATGACCTTATAACTGATTATTTATTCCCATCTTAAATGTGCAGTTGTACTCATGCCTGCTTTGACCAGGACACTGTTGGAAAAATATTTGTTCTGGTTTTATAAAGGTTTAATAAAACAATTCAAAATCTAAAATTGTAACTGAATATAATGCAGAGCAGATCTCAGCTTTCAGATATGTTTCTCCTGTAAAAAATTGAATAATTTTAATTCAGTTAGAAACTGCTGGACTTTAATAGCTCCTGTGTTTCAACAGGTTTTCTCCTCATGTTCAAAGTTCTGCACAGAATCTAACTGGCTTCTCTGGCATTTCCAGAATAAAGGAATATTTTGAGAGGTCAAACAGGATAAATCATAAACTTTGCAATCAATCCGCGGTCCACCTGCGTGCTGCACCGTGTGGACGGGATCCATACCACGGATTCTGCAACCCGTTGCACTGCTACTGTCCATGGTAGTGTGGTGATGTTTTTTTGTGCACAGGATCACAGCCCTGATGTGTCCACATCAGGAAAGGTCAAGATATAGGCTATCAGAGTAAAACTGATTATTGCATCAGACTAGGCAACTTGATGAGTTTATTTTTTTAAGTAGCCCATTAAAATATTCCTGCAAATGCAGTGAAGAAGCTGATTATCTGTAATTTAGCTATTTCTACAATTATTTTCCTTTTTAAATCTCCATGAAGGTGTTTATATGATCAGTTTAAAATATCAGTTTTGCTGCCCAGCCAACTTTTGTTACCTGTGCCTTTTATTATGGAGATGTAGGCAACCAAACAGCACAAGTTTGGTTGCCTACAGCACAAGCTGCCAATACAATCTGATTATTCCTGAAGCATCTAAATAATCTTCACAACGCAAAGAATTATAGTGGCAGTAACACGAGAGCAGCTCGTTGTTGAATCAGGTAAACCTGCAGACAGAGGAAGCTGTGCTTCATGCGTAAAACCAAACAGGGCTGTTTTATCCACCAAATTTTCTCTCTCTCTCTCTCTCTCTCTCTCTCTCTATTATACAATTGTTTTCCTTTTTAAATCTCCATGAAGGTGTTGATAAGATCACTTTAAAATATCAGCTTGCTGCCCAGCCACTATTGAATCTTTTAGTATGGAGATGTAGCCAACCAAAGTACTTGCTTTGCAGCAGCACATGCAGCCAAAACAATCTGATTATTCCTAAAGCATGTAAATAATCTTTACAACACAGATAATTATTGTGGCAGAAACACGGAGCAGCTCGTTGTTGAAGCAGGGAAGCTGTGCGTCATGCGTAAAACCCAAAAGGACTGTTTTATCCAACCACACTCTCTCTCTCTCTCTCTGCATCTCAAAAATGATTGTTTCCTGAATAAATAGCAGCTGGTAGCTGCCGGACATCGCTAAAACACACAGTAACTGATGTGAAAAAAACATCCACCAAAAGAAAGCGATGCTCATTTCAGCAACAGGATACTGTTAATGTATCAGAATCAATCCACTGATCATCCAGTGTTTCCATAGAATGACAGCGTAACTGTGGCGGGGGATGGGGGTGTGTGCGTGCATCGACATTGACTGCCAGCTGCCAGCTCTATACAGCGTGCTAGCCTCGAAAATCCAGCTGCATTCTAACATTAACTTAGCTCTCCATATTAGCTCGGCTCCTTGCATGCTGGCTAATAACCTTTTTAAGCTGGGTCTCCGACACTCACAGCGCTGTGTTGGACAGATTTGTGCAGCGGAGCTCCAGGAGGGAGAGAGAGGGAGAGATACGGTGAGAGAGACGAGCGAGATGAAGTGCTGCGCTCCGGCGCTCCGCAATCAAATACGATTTTAAATAGACTTAGAAAAAAAATCGCAAATCAATTCGTGACTTGATATTGTGGCCGCCACAAATAAATGAACGTATGGGAAACACTGGATCATCTGACTTAGATGTTACAGTGTGAAGTCTACCTTTTCTCTGCAGAGACTAAAGACGCTTTGAATGCGCCGTTAATGGAAAGTGAAAGTTTTTAATTTGCCGGCTTGTTCAAGAGCGACACAGGCTGCTTTCCAACACAGCCAGCAGTGCCATGTGTGCGCTCACTGATTTTCAGGTATATTATTAGAACAATAAAGCCTTAAAGTAAAAAAGCATTTGCCTGATTTTCTAAATGTTTGCATCTTTCCAGCTCTGTGACTGTGATGAGGCCCCACCAGGCGCTCCTTTGCGTAACTGCGTGCTCACAGACTGGATCATTTCGGTTAATGAAGCAAAATGCAGATTACAGACTGGTTAAGTTATAAAAGGTATGAATGGAAAATGTAGCGAAATTAAAAGTAGATTACAGGCTTGAATAATATACTGGAGTAAAAAGTATAAAGGTGCAGTTTTTAAAAGGTGTGAACGTGAAAAGGTGCCAATTACCTT
The DNA here is from genome assembly GCA_024633595.2 of Lepomis macrochirus. Lineage (NCBI taxonomy): Eukaryota > Metazoa > Chordata > Actinopteri > Centrarchiformes > Centrarchidae > Lepomis > Lepomis macrochirus. The sequence goes on from JALXJV020000007.1 coordinate 6,382,950, forward strand.
TTTTTTTAAAAATTTATTTATTTTTGCAAATTTAAGTTATTTGTAACATGTCCCTCTGCAGCAGGAGTCCTCACGCTCCTACGCGTATGGACTTATGGAATTTACTATAGTCATACGTCACCACCCCGTTTTAACAACTAAGCAACTTTTGCAACTTTGAGCACAAAATTAAGCTATTTGTCAAAAAATATTTGGCGAACTATGTGGGTAATCAACATTGTAAGGAAGTGACTCAGAAACATATGAAATATCATAGAAATGTCAAAATACACTGGAGGGGGCCTTTAATGTTAAAAACTCCCAGATAACTGCAGGTCTGCTGAAACTGTCAGTTCTTTTAAATCCAGACTGAATACTTTTCTTTTTACCACTGCTTTTAATTAAATATTTAAGATTTTTTCTTTTTATTGATAACTTACACTGCACTGTAACTTTTACTGTCCTGTTTTCTTTTTCTTTGTGTTATATTTCCCTGTTGCTTTTATGTTTTATGTAAAGCACTTTGAATTACCTTGTTGAAATGTGCTATACAAATAAACTTGCCTTGTATCTTGTATTTGGTGTGATGCATTTAAAACAGATTTTCATTTGTGCATGCATTTAAGATTATGAAAGAGAGGAAATGTTCATTTGTTTAAGAAGTGTGGCCTACTATATTTGGCCTCGATGAGTTGGAGATTTGTAAGTTTGCACTAACATGCATTGTAGACACCTGCATGATTTGCCTAGAGACCTGTATGATATTTCTTATTGGCTTATTTGGAGAAAAGTTTGTGAACTGAGACAAAGGGGTGTTGCAACTACAAAAAGAGAAAAGGGTTGGGTCCATCCTGTGTTTTCTTTCTTTAAGTTGCTGAGGGGGAGAAGTAGTAGTAGTTGATGTGAGTTGATTTTGGTTACAAATAAGAGATTGCTATCCTATTAATTAACTTTCCTTTTTGAATACTTAGTTTAGACGCTCACAGGTGAGGCAGAAGAGGATGATACTTGTTCCTGAAGGGTCCAGGTAGAGCTTAGGATATTAAAGGGAATTTAGTGAAGAACTTTGTAAACACTTTGTAGCATTTTTTTAAAATAACTACGTTTCTCTCTCTCTCTTTGGGTGAACGCCCCAAGGAAAACAAAAAGGCTTTTCCAATTTGTCTTCTTTTTTCTTCCCCTCTTCTGGACTGGTAAGTTAGTATTTTACATACTTTAACATCCACACTGCCTACAGTAACACACACCATTATAGATAAACAAAGCACACTGGTCCTTTAAGAAGCTCATTCCAGGCTATATGTTCAATAGGGATGTGGAAAATAATAGATTTTTAATAGACGATTGTGAATTGATTCACAAATGTCAATAATCGATTATCTAGAGGTTAATTGATAACTTTATGTTGACGGAACGAAAAGGGCGGCAATCAGAAGTGCAGCTGTGGACCATCTGTGGTGTGAACACAACGGAGACGCGTGGTTCTGCCTGTTCAGCACAGACAGACAGCTGTTGGTTGAATGACGGCTGCTTCTAAACTTTCACATGAAAAATAAAATCAATACACAACTAACATTAATGAAGCAGCAGGGTAGCGCTCAGCTAGCGTCCTCTCCTCATTCTTCAAAGGACAGCTACGAGACGGGCGGCAGCAGGTGACGGTGAAAGCGAGTGTAGCAGAGGAAAGAATGAGCGCTACGTTTCAGTCTGGCTGTAAATGTTACAGTTTGTAATTAAAGTCTGTCTGTTTTCCAACTGCTGGAAAAGTGAATGCAGTTAGGGCTCACTAACATCTGCTCTTCAGACTGCGGTCTGGAAGCTGAGCAGCAGCAGCATCCTTAGCCCTGGGCCCTCTGAAGGATTTGTAAAAAACAAACAACAAAAGACCAAAAATTGAACTTCACTCGCTTAACTACCGTTATGTGCGCGGAAGTGAGAGAGAGAGAGAGATTATTTTTATGATTAGCGGAGAATAAGATGATCCAGCTGTAGCTTTGTGTCTGTCCTCTCTGCTCCACCTGAAGCTGTGAGCTGCACTTTATCAGAGGCGCTGAAATGAACGTGTGGATTTATGGTGAGTCTAATCACCTGACAGGCAGAGGAGGCATTTTCATAATGTAAAGTTTTATCTATTGCCTTCTTGGCTCTGGCAATTTCAGAGCTGGCTCATAGGAGGTGGTTTACTAAGTGACCAGTCAATCACTCACACTCCACATCAGTCGGGGACAAAATGTGGCCTATTTAAATGTTGAGGGAGGGAAAAAAGTTGATCGGAAAAGTTGCCGGTGCAGCAAAGTGCCTCTATATTACAGACTTTTCTTTTGTTCTGCTGTTACTTCTCGCTGAAGGGTGGGTACATCTAATTTCGCTACATTTTACATTCATACCTTTTATAACTGAACAAGTCTGTAATCTGAATTTTACTTTATTAACTGAAGTGAGCTCATCCAGGCTGTGCGCACGCAGTTACGCAGTAAAGCGCTGGTTGGGCGCTCGTCATTCAGAGCTGGCAGATTGCAAACATTTAGAAAATCAGGCAAGTATGTTTTCGGTTTAAGGCTTTAATGTTCTACTAATACAACTGTGATCTAGTGAGCGCACATCATGGCACAGCAGCCTGCGCCGCACTTTCACAAGTGAAACTAATCTTTCACTCAGCAGAGAGAGAGAGAGAGAGGGGCGGAAAAAACAGTTCTGATGAGTTTTACGCGTGTTGCACAGCTTCCTGTTTACCTGCTTCAACAACGAGCTGCTCTCGTGTTACTGCCACAGTGAGTCTTTGCACTGTGAAGATTGTTTAGATGCTTCAGCAATAATCAGATTGTATCGGCAGCCTGTGCTACTGCAGAACAAGCGGTTTGGTTGCCTACATCTCCATAATAAAAGGCACAGGTACCAAAAGTTGGCTGGGCAGCAAAAGTGATATTTTAAAGTGATCTTATCAACACTTTCATGGAGATTTAAAAAGAAAAATAATTGTAGAAATAGCTAAATTACAGATAATCAGCTTCTTCACTGCATTTGCAGGAATATTTTAATGGGCTACTTAAAAAATTAAACTCATCAAGTTGCCTAGTCTAGACATTTTTACTCTGATAGCATATCTTGACCTTTCCTCATGTGGACACATAGGGGCTGTGATCTTGTACAACAAAACATGCAAGAATTTAATCTCCACACTACCACGGAAAGTAGTGGTGCAACAGGTTACAGAATCCGTGGTATGGATCCCGTCCACACGGTGCAGCACGCAGGTGGACCGTGTGGATAAATTACAAGGTTTATGATGATTTATCCTGTTTGACCTCTTAAAATATTCCTTCATTCTGGAAATGTCAGTGAGTCAGGTGAGTACCCAGTTAGATTCTGAATGTGCAGAACTTTGAACATGAGCAGAAAACCTGCTGAAACACAGGAGCTATTAAAGTCCAGGAGTTTCTAACTGAATTAAAATGATTCAATTTATTATTGATGAAGTGAAAAGGTGCCACATGCACATTTAAAGAGTTGCCTCAGTCAGTCACACCTGCCTGTGTGTTGATTCAGCAGTGATGAGTTGATCTACAGGAGAAACAAATCTGAAAGCTGAGCTGCTCTGCATTATATTCTGTTACAGTTTTAGATTCTGAATTGTTTTATTAAACCTTTATGAAACCAGAAAAAATATTTTTCCAAGAGTGTCCTGGCCAAGGCAGACAGGAGTACAAATGCACATTTAAGATTGGAATAAATAAGCAGTTACAAGGTCATAAAATATCAAAATGTTCTTAAATATTCACCAAAAGCGTCTGTATGAGAAGCTCCGGAGCGTCCGGGAAGATAATCAACCCCAAATTTCTGTTTCTGATGGCACCGTAGCCTCTCCATGAATGTGTGTGAAAGGGGTGAATGTGATGTTGAGTGGTCGGAAAGACTAGAAAGGATATTTACACATAATACGTACTATACAAGAAGGACCAAGATGCTCACAAAACAGGTCACATTGTTAATCTAGCACACCTTTTAATACACATTTAACAATGTTGTACTCTTTGCTCTTGAAAACCTGGAGTCCAGGTCACTGGCTTTGTTATCTGTACGACCCAGCTGAAATGATTTTGCTTTAGAAATTGACCAGTTTTCCAGCCAGACCAAAAAGAGTCACACCTCTCTGTTCCAGGCGGTTTAACTTCTCCACTGATTACAAGAGCCAGAGAGAAGAATCGCACCATGGACATCAACCTGTTAGGCTGTGACATCGTGCTCATGATCTTAGTTGTTACAGGTGAGTGCTGTTAAAAACTTTCTAAGTAGAGGGCTAGTGCTGATCACCTGATCTGTTTTGTGCCAATAATGAAAAGAAATCTACATATAAGAGACTGACTCTTCTGTTTCTGTGTAATTATCTACCAGGTATAATAGTATATTATCAGTAAAGTACTTACTAGAAAGAATTTTGAATTTTTTTACACATATGAAGGCCAACAGGATTCTGTACATTACTGTTGTGATGTCAGTATCTGATGTTAACCATCAATGTTTGCTCCCATTCTCCCTCACCTCCATGTCCCCTGCTCTAAATGCTGACTAAGAAAACGTCTTTCTCTTTAATCAAACAAACACTAATAATCCTGTTTATCACAAGCGAGTATGCTTTCAGGCTCTTTACTTGATGAAGTCAAACATGAGCATCTGCATCATCGTTTATTAAATCCATCCTGTTTTTATAAACAAAAATCGGGGTCGGCAGCATTTTCAAACTTCTCTGTTTTAGTTTGGATGGGAGATGGAAAAGCAAAAGGTCTGCACTGTCTTTCTTCGGTCATAACTAGCAGTTGCCATGAACCTAGAGTTTTGCTTCCGCTGCTTTCTGAGGTAGTGCAACACATGAAACCCACCTACTGTCCGTTAGACATTGTCCCAGCCAGGATAGTGAAGGAAGTTTTGAATCTCTACGAGTCTGTTAATTAATTCTTGTCTTAGTCTAGGTTGTGTCCCAGCTGCGTTTAAACATGCTGTGGTCAGGCCCCTACCAAATCTTGACCCTTCAGTGTTATCTAATTTCAGACCAGTTTCTCATCTGCTTTTTCTGTCAAAGGTCTTAGAAAAAAATGTTTTTATACAGCTACAAGTCTTTATGCAAAAAAGCTCTGTGCTTGAAAAATTTCAATCTGGTTTTAGATCACGTCACAGGACTGAGTCTGCACGGCTCAGAGTACACAATGACATTGCCTTGGCTGTGGATGCCGGGAATCCTGCTGTTTTAGTGCTTTTGGACCTCACGGCGGCGTTTGATATGGTGGATGGGGATGATCTGAAAAAGCGAAAATAAGTTATAGATCTCAAGGAAAGAGGAAGATTATTCCAGTCCCATGGTACTTTATATTGAAATGATCTACATCTAACTTCTTCATAAGTTGTGGGCACACAGAAAAACGGGGTATTGCATGTGTCTGAGTGGATTTGAAGATCTACATGGAATCAGATTTCGTTTTAAATCGGAGGGACAGTTAAAATAAACATTTAAAGGCAAACTGAAGATTATAATAACTGCATAAACAAATAAACAGTTTCCTGTGACTGAATGTACTGTTATTTGTGTCTCTCCTACAGGAAGCAATGCGCAGTCAGATGGTGAGTTCCTCATCCTTTCTTCGGTTCACTGGATTTCTGTTTAAACCCTCAACATTATTCCAGTCCGGGTCCGAAAAGCAGCTTTTAGTTGCACTTTTGAAGCTCCATTAGAGTCAAATACTGTCTCTCCACAGAAGTTGGTTAAATTGTGATGAAGTGAGGTTCATGTTCCCCTCAGGATGAGCTACTTTAAATATTTATTTATATTTATTGAGCACTTTTCAAAGTTACTTTCACAAGATCAGAAAATACAACACACAGGTCGTAAAAACCATCAGGTTTAAATATAAGATAGATAAGGGCCCCGAAATTCTGGCTGTTCCAGAACTTCGGGGCCCTGAATGCAAACAATGGGCCCCCTTTAGTTTTCAGTCTCTTGAACGGACAACAGACCTCTACATTGTGGGAGCTAATTTAATGAAGCTAAAACAGCAGCGATGTGATCACATTTCTTGGTTCTGGCTCTGGACAGTCTGGAGTTGATCGATAGATTTTTGGGCCAAGCAGGTAAAACTGTTGCAGTAATGTAGGCGTGACGAGATGAAGGTGTGTAAAATGGTCTCAGTGTCCTTAAAAGTTAACATAGATGTATTTTTGATATATTTTTGTGATGATAAAAACACGGTTGCACAAGCTTTGGGGCGCATTGCTCAAAACTTAAATTACTGTCGAACCAACCAGATGCCAAGATTCTTTGACACTGTGGCAGAATTCGCTTTGCCGGACAGCGATCTCTGATCACTCTGAGTTCAGCCGGAGGATCATCTTTTGATGATATTATGGACTGTACAAGATGAAATCCTTAAATTCCTTGCAATTGCATGTTGAGGAATGTTGTTCTTGTTAAATATATTTTCTCGTTAAAATTATGCAGAACTTTACCCGACAGGCCTGCATGCAGTTTTGCGGGGAGATTCTGGAAACTCCCAAACAGCGAGGATCAGTCTCTCTTCCAATGATTTGTGCTGCGCATTGAGAACAAAAAGTTCAAGACAACTAAACTTCGGCGGTGGGCGTGTGGTGAGGCGAGCACGACCACGAAAGTTTCACGGGAACGCACCGGCTTGTCGCTACACCTTGTGCTCGACCACTTCACCTCACTCTAACAGGCATACTTGCTATTGAACATGGACTGTTTCTGCTTCTCCCTAACCGCAAAAAAATCATGAAATTAATCGCGATTAAATTTTTTTATTGTTGCCCAGCAATAATTATGACAAAAACATGACTATACATGAATTCTGACTGTCTCCCTCCAGGTGAGGGGATCACCTCACCAGGGGTGTGTGAGAGGATCGTAGGAGGGGCCGATGCTCCTTCCGGGTCGTGGCCCTGGCAGGTCAGTCTGCAGGACAACAAACATTTATGTGGAGGATCCCTGATCAACAAACAGTGGGTCCTGACTGCTGCTCACTGTTTCAACAGGTGAGCAACAGAGAATGCAATCCTGTTTTTCTTTGTGCTGTTAGTAACAATCAGACACATTAAAGTTGTAATAAATACATGATACATATTGCTCCACAAGAGAAATTAGTTTTTGCAGCAAGTTTTGAGCATTAACTCCAAACTATAAGCAAAATAAAAGCACAACAAAAAGACAAGTGAATACATACAGATTACAACAAGAGGTTCAGATCTTGGCCAGTTCCTTGTTCAGGGGAACTGACTGGAGAAATTAACCATGATTTATTTAATTTAGTTTATTTTAAAATTCATACACAGACAGCCCCAGTGTCTGTCACATATTTAAACATGTTGTCTTTTCTGCTTCTCAGCACAGACGGTCTCACAGTTAATCTCGGTTTTGATGCCCTAAACTTACCGAATACAAACACGATGTCCCGGACTGTGTCCCAGATCATCCAGCATCCCAACTATAACCAAACCACACACGATAACGACATAGCCTTGCTGCAGCTGTCCTCACCTGTTAACTTCACCAACAACATCAGACCCGTGTGTTTGGCGGCAGCCGGCAGCGTGTTTGACGCCGGGACGACCTGCTGGGTCACCGGATGGGGACACATCCAAAGTGGCGGTGAGGATTAAAATTTGTGGGCAATAACATGTGGTTTGCAAACACTTTAAACAAATAAGGTCCTTTTTCCCAGCAGTATTCCCTTTACACAGTAGTAATTAAAATATTTCTTGTAAATCTCAACTTAAACATTAATGTGATCAAATCAAATATAAATTCAAAGCTATTTACAGCTGCCAGGTTAAAATAAGTTACTATGAGAGTCCAGTTTTCTGAGCAGGTGTCAGCAGAAACATTTTTCTTTTATCAGGGAGCAGCAGAAACAGTCTGTGTTCAGTAGCAAGTTTCCCTGTTAGAGTGAGGTGAAGTGGTCCAGCACAAGATGTAGTGGTTGTGCTCGCCTCACGCACACGCCCGCCTGCTGCCAGAGTTGAATTGTCTTGAACTTTTTGTTCGCGACGCGCAGAACAAATCATTGGAAGAGAGACTGAACCTCGCTGTTTGTGAGTTTACAGAATCCCAGTTTCCTGTGTCTCAGCTTGACAAACCTTAACACGGGACAAGAAGGAGGGACGGCTGGACCACAACCATATCAGGCCATGAGACAGTCGACGTAAAGAAAAATCCAGGCAGACCCAACATTAATCTCTCCTTTTCTTTTTCAGTTCGTCTTCCTTACCCCCAGAATCTGCAGCAGGTCAGCGTTCCCATCGTGTCCAACGTTGACTGTAACCCTGTCTACAAAGTTGAAATCACAAGCAACATGATGTGTGCCGGTGTGCCCCAGGGAGGAAAGGACGCCTGCCAGGTGAGTCTGTTTGCAAAACAAAGCTGCACTAATCAATAGATCTGTCGCTGGTTCCAGTCGCGTTTATCCTGCGTCTGCATCCGTTTGTTATTCCTTTAAAATATAAGTACTGTAAGTGACCTGTCTGACGTCTGCAGGGGGATTCAGGCGGCCCGCTGGTGACTAAAATCAGCTCGATCTGGGTCCAGGTTGGAGTGGTGAGTTTTGGAAAAGGCTGTGCCCTGCCTAATGTCCCAGGAGTCTACACCAGAGTGTCCCAGTATCAGTCCTGGATCAACAGCCACATCACCACCAACAAGCCGGGCTTCGTCTTCTCTGGAACCGCTCACCTGGTTTCCCTCTCGGTTCCTCTGCTGCTGTCCATCGTACCTGTTGCCTTCTCCTTCTCTGTCCTTTCATAGAAAGTTTAATGCACCAGGATGGAGTCAAAATCTTTGTCTTATATTTTTTTCAGCTTTTTGAGATGAATTTACCTTAAAACAAGCAACAAAATCTGCTCCTAGAGTCAAATATTTCCACCTGTTTCCAGCTCAGCTTCTTGAGCTGAAGGAGTTTTTACAGAAAAGAGTCGACAGAGGAGAAGAGAGAGTTCAGAAACTGGTGTAGGCTACTGACACTTGATTTGAAAAGATGAGGGCTACAACTAACAAATGTTTCCATTGCTGATTAATCTGCTGATTGATTCATCGTTCTGTCTCTTTCTATGTTCTCTCTACAACTTGCTGGAAGTTTTGCGCAAAAGAATATAGAAGTTTATATAATGTTAAAGCTTGGTTTTATATTACCAGAAGATTGTTTTGTATTGTTTCCAATTAATCTGCTGATTTTCTCAATAATTGATTTATTTAGTCAATCATTTCATAACTTCACACAACCTGATGTACTCAAAAAAGATTTGTACCAGCAGCGTAAAACCCAAAGATGTTCAGTTCATCATCATTTAAACATCAGAGAAGCTGGAACTATCTAACTATGTTCAGTTATCGATTGATTTTCTATCAATAAACTAATCGATGTCCAGTCGTTGATGTTCTAACTGTGAAACAGGTGAAATAATTTGAGCTCAGTTGCAGAATTTTCACTTTAGTGGTAACTTTAAACTTTTTGGTGACGTCCACCTTCAACAGAATGAAATTATGATTTTATGGAGGCTGGAGTCAGTCAGAGCTTTTCAGTGTTTAATTATAATCAGTTAATAAACTCACCCATAAACTTTTAATCAAAATCAATACTGACTTTAAATCGTGCTCAAAGATCCAATAAAAGATCATTAGATTGACCAGTTAATGACTCTATTTCCTTGTTTTGTATTTAAGGTTGAATTAATGATTAATATTACAATTGTTATTTTATTTTAAAAGTCTTTTAAATTTAATAAATTTATTAATATGCAATCTCACAACTTATTTGTTAAACAAGTTAACTGTAAGGTGGAATGTGTTTGTCTGACACATCAGCATGTAATAATGACGTTAAAAGTTTTTAAATGCAATTTTCATCCAATTGTAAAATGTGATTAATTCAAAATTTAAACAGAATAAAGAAATAGATTTATGGATAATTAATTATTTTACTTTGAGTTTTACAATGCATCATTTAAACTGGTCAATTTAAAAAAAGCTCTTTTTAAAAGTGAATTTATTAACATGGTTACCATAAAACACCAAAATTTCATAATTACTCCAGACTCCCAATAAAGTCAATAAACCGAACAGATTTAGTCAACACACCCTGCAGACTCTCAAACCAGTGTAACGTTATAACTAAATAAAACTGTAAGGTCACATGATCAACAATAAACCTCTAGCCAGCGGTAACTGACGTGACGGCAGCCAGCGGGACATAAATGATTATGTTAATTGACCGCCACAAGTAAACAAACGCTCATTCATCTTTTCATAACGAATGACAGTCATTATAGGTTACTAACCTATTTTTCGTTCAGCGCTTCACCGTTTGGGTTGTTTTCTATGAAGTTTTAAAGTTTATGATGAATGGCTGCACGCAGCAGATGTTACCTGAACGGAGGGAGGGAACAGCTCATCAGAAGTTTCCTAAAAATAAACATTGTTCACAAGTCCCGCACCTCGAGTCTCAAGTCGAGTCTGAAGTCACTGTGTATGCGACTTAAGTCGCACTCGAGTCCGAGTCTCTAACTCGAGTCCCCATCTCTGACACACACACACCTCAGACAGCGTTAGAGGTTGGGGTTTAATGCAGGGTTGTGTAACTGGATTACATTTTACAGGTGTTTCTATTTGTTTGGTATCTTATTGTAAGTAAAGCTTTTTCAAATACATTTGAAGACATTTTGTTTGCCCGTCCTTTTCACTGTAATATGTTAAATAAATGTTTTTCTAGCCAATATGAGTCACGATACTGAGATACGTGTAAAGGAAAGTGACACTGACAGTGCTGAGGAATAAATACTGCTTTTCTGCTAATGTACTTTTTATTGCAGTGATTTTTATGGAGGGATTATTTGGTCAGAACTAAAACTAAAAGTCTAAAACTAAAAGTCTAAATTGAAAACTAAAAGTCAAAATCAAAAACAAAGTCGAAGTCGAAAATGAATTTGGTATTTAGGATTGGGCATTTAGACATTTAGCCATTTAGGATTGGGGATTGGGGATTGGGGATTGAGGATTGAGTTGTGTATGCAAATGAGGAGGCGTGGCCGAAAGACTGCAGGGAGCAAAGGGCTGAGGCGCAGAGGCACTTTATGGACAGCAGGGGGAGCTCTGACTGCCAGCACACTGCCATGAAAGCAAGCAGAGGGAGTGAGCAGGGCTGGAGGGAGGACTATCATTTATAATACCATAACTGAAAGTGTACAGCATTTCTGTCCTTATGGCCTCACACACAAAGTCAACAGTGAAAGGAATCCGTCTGACGAGAAAGCAGCGGACAGTACAGCAGGTAAGATATGATAACATTACCAAGTTAGCTATCTTAGGCTAACTGTTGCTGACATGTCGCTACATGCAGGTTTTAAATGCCGATGTCATTTGACCAGGGAGTGAATGGTGATTAATGTGATTGTCATCAGGGAAGCTCTGTAGCGTCAGTTTGTGGCGATAAAGGCAATTTAACAGAATAGGCTGAGCAAGGAGGTGGTTGGGGTGGATGGAGAACCAGAACCGGTCTTTGAACAAGAGGCCGGTGTTCATATCCTGTGTGAAACAAAAAGTCAACATTAAATATTTTTATTTAAGTTACTCAAGTTACATAAATTGATGCAAGTGAACTTACGTTTCACTAGTAAGGACCACACGATCAACAGGTTAAATGATTTATTGATGATTTAAACAGAAAGATGTGCGAGGCTTGCAGCTGCTGAATACACCTTCAAAAGCGGTGTGGGGAAGCTACGATATGCAAATCCGCCATAGCACCGGGGAACGAGGGACCCCCTTATAACCCTATGAGGAAGAAGGAGATCAGGAGGCAGGACAGAGAAAGGGGTGGGGAGGACGGATGCTGAATACGAGAGCGAGGAAGAGGAGCAGGGACGTGGGTATTTATGGAAATGCTGGCGATGACGTGGTTGATGTGTGGCCAAGTTAACTGACCTATAGAGTTATTTTAACGTGATCTTTTCCTAACCTTAACCAACCTAACCAAACTGCAACAGTTCACAACGTGATGTTTTAAAAATGGCAATGTTTCAATGCGCTAGCGTTTTATTTTGAAAGTCTAACTGGATGTTGCATATTTATTTTTGCTAAGTGTTGCTAACTTGACAGGGGGGGCCTTAAACGTTTAAAAATGATACTAAAGGGATACCCAGGGAGTTAAAAAGCGACGCCGAATGGGCTCGACCGAGCGTCAATATGTGACAAGTCGGCAATGAGAATGTGATGCCATCAACTGGTAACACAAAATAACACAATTCAGTAAAAGTAGAAATACTGTCTTGCAAGTATATGTCCTGCATCCCAAATTTGACTTCAGTACAATAGTACAAAAGTATTAACATCAAAATATAACCTAATTAAAGTACCAAAAGTAAAAGTACTCATTATGCAGATTGAGCATACTTATTAAATGTTTATATTTGATTATTGACTCGGCTCATTATTTATAAGTGCTTTAAAATTATGAATATGGCTGCTGATCTTTTTAAATAATATTCCTGTGGGTTGATGAGTGATGACCTCGACCCCTGCGGAGGGTAAAGTCACAGACTCACACAACCTTCACAGACACTGAATCTCCCTGGTGAAGGTGTCTATGTTTGTAAACTCAGATCCAGTTTGTAACAAGTCATGTGTTACTGGAGAAAAAAAGAACAACATTAACCTCCATAAAAAGATCATGTAAACCAAAACGTTAAACCAGCCTGTAAAGCAGCAACTGTGTGAGTCAGGTCATGGATCCTTGGAGCTCAGCTCAATCAGTAAGAAATGAAAAGCACATTATCAGTCACTGTGAGCAAAGTCACTTTTAGTTTTGATATTAAAGAACATTTAACTGATAAAACTTCTGAACTTCTGCTTAGTAGTTCAGTGGGATTTTGAACAGAGGCTTGTAATGGAGTATTTGTAGATTTGTTGATACTTTTACTTAAGTAAAGGATCTGAGTTCTTCTTCTGTAAGTGATGGATGCACTGATTGTAAAAACGTTACGTTTGGCCTTCATGGTGTCAACAGTGTTTACTGATTCCAAATCAGGGTCATCTGTTCCCAGGAAGCCTGCGGCAGTTTAATCATCTCTGAGCAGGCAGCAGGACTCCTCAGTGTCTCGGTCCAGCTGTCAGTGTGGACGGACATAAACGGTGAATCAGCATAATTCAGCTGCTCTGTGTCGCCTACTGTGGATTTTTCCTTCATAACTTTATGATGAATCAGATGGAAAAAAATGTCATTATTGTCGCGTCATGTGAAGCCTCCATGTGCAGAGTTCTTCCCAGCAGAATGTAAAGCAGGTTAAATGAGCTCCACCTCGTCCATCTACAGCATCGAAATGCTGCTCACATCTTAATACACCAATAATATTAACCTAATAATATGATACAAGGATGTTTATTTTTCATGATACAACACAAGGTTGTCCCTGCAATGGACTGGTGACCTGTCCAGGGTGTAGCTCGCCTTACGCCTGATGTAAGCTGGGATTGGCTCCAGCCCCCCCGTGACCCTGTTTGAAGGATAAGCGTTTGACGATGGATGGATGGACCAAAAGGTTGTATCACCAAATTAAAGTTTGCAGTCCTTCATTCTACACACAAAGAACTTAACAGATAATTAAATGTGTATTAAAGTATGCTAATATATAAAACAAATCAAATAAAACAATACATACTGTGTTTGAGCACCAAGCATCATCGAGTCCACCTCCTCTCTTCTTGCACTGACAGCTCGGTATGTTAAGGAATGTTGTGTGATCAGCAAGGATCTGCTCTCGTAGTTGATGTAGGCGGATGGTGTTGTTTTGGCCTCAGGTGAAGTTGCCAACGATGGTCGTTCAGACTTGGCATCAGGTGGCTCTAAAGACCATAATAGTGTCGTTACAACAGCCAGGAGCACTGACAGCACAACAACGCCACAGAGATTACTGTAAATAGCTGAGTTTCCTTACCAGTCAGTCAGAAGTGATGAAGTCTCTTGGATGAGGGACAAAACGTCTTCTAGTATTTTCAACCAAGTCCAGTTGCCCTTGATTATAACCTTCCTTGGAAAACTTTGACCTGGATGACTGAGAACCTTCACAGATAATATGGTGGCAGATAGCACAATGTTTCAAAACATCAAGCTTTAGTGATAGGTCTATAAATAGGCCTGTTTATAATATCACCTGTTTTGACTAACAGACAGAGAGCAAGGGGAGGAGGAGGGAGAGGAAGGAGATGACAACGAGGACAGGTTCAAGGAGGAAGGGTTGGAAGAAGAGGAGGAGGAGGAGGAAGAGGACAAGAGCAAAGAAGAGAGAGAAGGAGAGCCATCTCTGATGAGATCAGGGCCATGATCATGTGATCGACCACGGGCTGACCATGAGAGAAGTCCAAACTAACTTGAGTCACTTTAGAGTGGCGTCCATAATTTAAACCTTCAGAAATGAGAACAGGTCGCAGCTATCTAATCTAATGTTTCAGCAACACACATCAGACTGCATTCTGTTGCCATCCATTTACTGCACTGCATTATATGAATGAGGTTTGTTATCATACTGTACTACACACACACACACACACACACACACACACACACTTTCGGTTTTGTTTTCTTGTGTGCTACTGTGACTGTACAGTGATGCTTTGCCAATGAAATATTTTTAGTTTCAACATTGCATTTGTGTTTCCTGTGTACTTTTCAACCTCTCAGCTATTTTCACTCTAGAACATTGTATGGAAATGTATAAGCCTCTGAACGACCAAGAAGCTTTACATTTAGAACAGCAGTGTATCCAAAAATGTACTAATATTAAAAAAAAGTGTTTACCATTTGATGCAAATACTTAATTTTGAGATGTGTTTATGGTATTTTGAATGCAGTGTTTCATTTTAAAGGAGATGTGAGGCATTTTCCATTTCGTGTGAGCAGTTTTAGGAATTTGTTTAGAGTTCTGAGAAAAGGAAAAAGTGTGTCAGCAGAAGAAAAAACTGTAATAGCTGAGTTTCCCTGCCAGTCAGTCTGAAGGGAAGAAGTCTCAGGGCTCCTGTAGCTCTTTAAAAAGTCTTAAAATAAAATCATGGAAACTAGGGTCTTACATTGTCTTAAATTTCCCGTAAATTCGCTGTAGGTTTTAAAATTAGGCGTTTAAGGCTGGTGGGGAAATTGTCACGCACAGTCGCCTAAAACGCCTAATTAGCGTGTGTTTGTATGATTTTTGTCTTGTTTTGACAATGCGATTCTCTGCCATTGATATAACTCGTATGTTACGTTTACATTAGCTGCAGACGTTGACGTCTGGCTGCGTGTCATGTTTTCGTCAGTCGTGGCTGCAGGATTGGGAGACCAAGTTAAAGCAGTTGGAGGAAGATCTGATCGTTCTGTCTTGCTCAAACAACTGTACATCACATCCTTCATTTGCGCAGGTCCAAGAAATGATCTATAAGTTCGGGTTCAAACAGCTTTCTGTCTTTCACCGTGATTAGTTTCCTCCATGGATGATCCATGTCTGTCTCTCCCTTTGGCCTGTGAGCTCGGCCGGAAAGTGAAAGTGAAACCAAAGTTCGGTCCTGTATCGTTTCCTTGCTGCCTTTCTTTATGTGTGGGCTACTCTTCTCTGTTATTTTAGGAGTTTATACTGAGTTTAACAGCAGTGTGTGAGTTAGGGCTGGGTGATGTGGACAAAAATGTGAAATGATAAAAAAAAAGTCAAATCATTGTTTAATCTTTATTTTTGTTATTAGAAGTTTAAAGGCTGATTTGTGAAAGTTGAAGAAACCAGATGGTTAATTGTTAAACTTTTCTTTATGGTCAGAAGATGATAAACTTGATGCTAAACAGCAGCCTCGTATCAAACAGTGGATCACTTCACAGGTCTGAGGTAGAACATTCAAAACAACAAACATGCATGAGAAAAATAAAGTAAAATATTTTCCTCAACAAAATTAATATCTTAATAAAAAACAAAGTGCTAATTTGTTCCTGATTCAAATGAATTAAATCAAATATTTATTGAACATTTGTTATACTGTTATTGATCACGATAATTATCACTATTGTTTTATTGCCCAGACCTAGTTCACTTTCATAAACGGACATGATCAGTTCACCAAAAGCATGGCGCCTGTCTGCGCCGTCAGACTTTTGGATTTTATTTGAGGAACACTGTGACATATTTCCGTCCAAGTAGTTAAGTAGTTATGTGGATAGACAATGAATTTGCATTCATGTGGTCGTGGTGTCCTTGAGGTGGTTTTACTGATCGGATCACAATCTGTCCTCAGTGTGTCTCTGTTGCATTCACACATGTACTGTGGTCAAGTGCTACCCGATCACAATCTGATCCCCCAAAATGCATTTTAATGCCAGGTGTAAACAGCCCCGATGTTCCCGATTCGGAATTTGCAGTCATTCACCTGGGGTGAAACATGGCATTGCCTCGTCTACTAAAAGAGATAACTTTTTTTCTGTCAAAGAAACAGTTTCAAAATTCAAAATTAAATTTACATTTGTTAAGATCTTTAAAAAGTCTTAAGAAGCATAGACTTCAAAAATGTTGCAAGAACCCTGAGTCTCTGGGATGAGAGATGAAATGTCTTCCAGTATCTTGAACCAGGTCCAGTTGGCCTTGATTATAACCTTCCTTGGATAACTTTGACCTGGATGACTGAGAACCTTCACAGACAGGTTAGTGGCAGATAACATGATGTTCCAAAACATCAACAGAGTCCCTTTTCAAATAAACTCAATTCATGTAAAACAAGTGATAAATGTGGTGTAAGGCGTGTCATTGGACAGGTGTGTTTGTGTTGGACGTAGACTGAATGTGAGAGGGAGGGGAGAAGAAGGGTATTTATGCAGGTGCAGATCTGATGATATGGATTTTCAGTTATGGCTTTCTACAAAGTGATCTGTGTGGCGACTCTGCTGACTCTCCTGACACAAGGTAAGGACCCTCCTCTCTGTGCACACCTGAACCAATCATATTTGAGATCTAATAACTGCGGTATCGTAGTTTTTAGAGGGAAAAGTATCACATACTAGTGGAAATTCTGAGTTTATTGAAACTTTTTAACAAAGCTGTAGCAATGAAAAGTAGAAAACTAAAATTTATGAAGCTTTACTGACACAATCTGTCTGTGATTTTATCTTCTGATTGACAAGACTTTCACTTGCAGAACATGCAAGTCCATCAGTTACTTTGTTATCTTAAGTAAATATTAGTAACAATAATAAAGTAATGATATTAGTTTAAGTTGAACCAGAGCTAAAATTTGTCAGTAAGTTCAGTTGTTATATCCCGAGCGTTCGGGTCGGTGAGTTTGCATAAAAAGTCAATGCAAAGACGTATGGTCATTTCAGTCCATCCTCACCAGACGAATAGTTTGTACAGCAGTAAAGTTGAATCGTTTAAGCAGCTTATTAGGACCCATACTTAAATTTTGGTTATTGTATTTTTTTTGTAGGCATAATGGTTTTAAGGGAATATTGAAATCTTCTTTTCTCTAACTATAAAATGATTTCCCCTGACTGTGGGCTGAGAGAGGACCGGGTTTAAAGAGTCACTAATCAAAAATCTTTGTGTTTGAGTTCAGTAATAAATGTTACAGATGATCACAAATTTCCACCCATGTAAATATCACATGTCAATGTAGCCTGAGACATTTTCATATAAACACAGTGTTTTCTGTTTATTTTTTGTTATTTTCAGAGTCTCAGTCACAACTAGATGGTAAGTTAATGTTTTATGCTCACTTTTTTACTTCCTGTTTTTTTACTTCTGTCATTTTGAACAGGTTTTTTGGGACACAAATGTTTTTGTTAGTATTTGCTGTCAACCCCATATTGTTTACTCTGTGTCTTTACTGTCTCTCTCCTCGCTGTGTGGTCAGCCTACGTTCAACAATAAGACTGTTGGAGGCTTTGCACTTAACCACAAATCATTTTGAAATTGTCTTTACCATAAATGTAGATCACTTTCACACTCTCTGTGGTAAAACAGTAATGCCTCAATAAGCCTTTCAAAATAAGAGCTGAAACATGGACATTATCTTCTCTGCATCTGATGTTGTGTGGACTTCCATAGTTTGTTTGGTGAAGAGTGCTTTTGTTATAAATTTGAATGTTTACATACTATGTATGTCACAATCCCGTTTCGCTCTTGCTAATCCATGCGGTCTGGAAAGATTGTAGATTTTGTCCTTTGTTCACCAGCTTCCACAAAATCACCAAACACACAGCGAGCTGTGTTTAATATGTGCATTTTGAAATTGGAAATGTAAACTACTTTCTGAAGATACCCCATCAATTTTATTAGTGCATTTGTCCAGCAGGTGGCGCACACCCTGTGTGAGTCAAGGGCGCCGTACGTTTGTAAAGAGCGCCATCTATTGGCAGAAATTTACCATGAATTACCTTACACGGCTCTAATGAACCTCAAAAACTAAGCACACTAACAACTAAGCAATATACAGACAACAATTATTTGTAATTACACAGTACAAGAGACACTGCAGGAGAAACTGGTTTCAAGTCCCACCACTAGGCAGCTATCTGGGTAAGGCCTGGAAAGGGATTTTATTGGCACTTACTTTTTTACTTACTTACTTATTTATTTAGGATAAAACAAGCTACTGCTTATAAAACATGCAACACCAGTCAGTATCTTTAACAACTTCTTTTTGACCAAATCTTCCGTTCTCTCCCTTTGAACATGACAAAAGAGGGAAGACTTAATCATGCCTGCATGTATGCTGACCCAGCAGGGATGATCCATCCATCCATCCATCTTCATCCGCTTATCTCGGGTCAGGTCTCGGGAGCTGGGATGATATTACATACATTACACTATTAGGGTGTCTCTGTCTTTCTGGAGGACCAGGAGCAGCAGAGGATGCTGGCATTTGTTGTTCGCTGATTCTCTGCAGTTTTTCTTTTTCTGAATAGAATTTTTGTTGAGTTTTTGCACAAAATATGAAATTGAAGGCTTTACTTACCTACTGACATCTCCTCCAACATCAGCGGATTGTTGGTCACCTCCCGCTGTCAGTGGTAAACACCTGGATTGCCTGCCTGGGTCAGCCATCCAGCTGTCCAGGTCCGGTTTTGCCTCGATAACTTTGCAGTTGGTAGCTCGCTGTCAGCTGCTTCCAGCCAGTCCTCCATGCCTTGTGCACCCGTCTGCCATGATATGGACCATCTTCTCCCTGTGCCTGACAGTCCTCCATCTCTGTGTTTGGCTAATGGCTAGCTCCAGGCTAACACTTTCAGCGACCGGCTAAAGCTCAAGTACTCCATCCCACAGCTGCTAACTCTCAACAACTGCGCCATTCCAACGTGTATTGCAGCCATCAAAGGACTTGGACTTCAGCGCGCTGTCCGTGTTACATCCACAGAAGTTCCCATCGAAAGTTTTTTTACCATCAGCCTGCCCAGCCTGCTTCAAAAATTCCATCCATCTGGATCACTGTCGCACATCTGCCGCGTCATGAGAGCAGTGTCGCTCTCAGTGCTAGCAACACGGGAAACATCGCAAGATCTCTCCACATTAAGCAGGCAAGAAAATGTGGGCTGGATTCCAGTGTACTACGGCCTCTACAGAGAATCACCACAGCATCACTCAGCAACACTCAGAAGAGAACTTTTCAATACACAATCCCTCACAAATAAAGCATCCTTCATGCAATACCACATCATGGACAAGGTATTAGACCTCATGTGCCTGAGAGAAACATGGCACCAGCCAGGGGTTTACTCAGCGCTTAATGAAGTCTGTCCCCTCAGTTACAGCTACCTGGAGAGAGCCCGCAGCACTGGTGCGTGGTTGTGGCCTAGCTGTAATACAACCGACAGAAATTGAAGCTGTCCCCCTCCCCTGCCTCCACTGTGCTCATTTGAATGCCTAGCATTTAAATGTACACCACCTTCCCCTGTCAAAGCTCCTCATCTACCGCCCCCAAACCCAACTCAGCTTTCATCTCAGAGATACACGACCTTCTCACAACACTCTGCACCACCTCTGCCAACATTATTATACTTGGAGATATTAATATTCATGTAGACAACCCCTCCTGCCACTTAGCAGCTGAGTTTCTGCAAATACTGGACAACATCCAACAACATGTTGATGTCCCCACACACTCCAGTGGGCACACACTGGACATGGTCAATTCCAACTCCGCCCCCATTAGCAACCTTTTGGCTGATGATCTGGGTGTGTCTGACCACAAGGCCATCTCAGTGGAGCTGTGACTCCTTTCCTCACAAACCAAAGACAAGCGTCAAATCTGCTACAGGGACCTGAAAAAGATCAACCCGGACACTTTGACCATAGACCTCCAACATCTCTCCTCTGCTGATTTCTCCTCAGTCACTGAGTCAGTTGACTTCTACAAGCAATCTCTGAGCATCTCTGATCTCCACGCCCTGTCAAAACTAGAACTGTCAGCTTCTTATGCCTCAGGACTCACCATTCATAGGCAGGCTTACCGAGAACATTAGAAGTCCTTTGCAAGGTCCTTGAGAGATGCACGTTCACAGTTCTATTCAACATTATCAACAACAGCCCTGGCAACTCCCAGAAACTTTTCTCTACCATACATGACATCCTCAAATCTCTCATTCAGAAGAAAGAAAGTAGAGACCATCTGCTCCCTGCCATCCAGTTTCTCCACACTGCCTGTCCCAACTGCCGACCCACAGCCTGGGATTTCCCAACCTCTCTGCTGTTTGTTTTGTTATCTCACAGTGAGAGGTTGAGGACATCATCAAAAAGATGAAACCATCCACCTGTGCCCTGAACCCCTTCCCCACAGCCCTGGTAAAATCCAACCTCCATGCCATAAGTCCCCTCATCACAAAGGTCATTAATCACTCCCTCCTGGCTGTCCACGTTCCATCAACACTGAAAACCACTGTCATCAGGCCATTTCTCAAAAAACCCACCCTAGAACCAGAAGTCTTTGCCCACTACAGGCCCATGTCCAATCTTCTATTTCTTTCCAAGATAGGGGAAAGGAAGTAGTTGCTGCAGAGCTTCTAAAAACCATCAAGTAAAACAAGAAGAAACAGATAAAAACAAGAAAAATACATGTTAATGAATTAAAATACAGGTAAAATACAATAAAAATAAATTCAGGTTGAATCAGGAAAAGCTCTCCTATAAAGGTTTTAGAGAATCACTGACTCAGCAGACCTGATTTCCTCGGGCTGTTCCGGAGCCTCGGGGTCCTGAATGTAAACTATACCTATGCAACTTTACATGAACTTCTTTCCCTCCAGTTTGTGGCACTGCACCGCTCAACACCAGGATCGTAGGAGGGGAGGATGCTCCTGCAGGGTCGTGGCCCTGGATGGCCAGTCTGCAGTACAATGGATTTCATTTCTGTGGAGGCTCCCTGATCAACAACCAGTGGATCCTGACTGCTGCTCACTGTTTCAACAGGTGAGCTCTGATCCTGTCACATGACTTCACCTGTACAATCACAGTGAGCTTGTATAGCAACAAAGAGAAAATGTAATGAGGACGCCTCAGTAAACCACATTAAAACCACCTTTTCCATATGCTGTTAGTAACAGTCAGACACGATTACAGCTGTTTCATGTCAGTTCAGATCTTTATTGTTCCATAAAAGGATTTTTTTTGCAGCAGCAAAAAACAAAATAAGCACAATAAGACAAGTGAAGATGCTGCTGCTCAGAGGGAGCCTGAGTCCTTCTCCTCCCACTGGAGGGAAAATATGGTCAAGAACCATGTTTTTCATTCTGTTTGAATAGTGCCCTGAATTACACACATGATGTTTGTAAATTTAAAAATAATTTATGTCAAGAAAGTCAGTTTGTTGTAAAACAGTAACATTTAGTTTTGTGTCTCTCGTCTGGCACAGTATATGTCACTTGTTTAAAGACAGTTTAGTCTAAAATTCACACACAGTCAGCACCAGAATCCATCACATATTTAAACATGTTGTCTTTTCTGCTTCTCAGCGACACACCCGGTCTCACCGTTAAACTCGGCCGTGACACCCTAGACTTGTTTAATACAAATGCGATGTCTCGGCCTGTGTCCCAGCTCATCCGGCATCCCAAATATAACACCACCACGAATGATAACGACATAGCCTTGCTGAAGCTGTCCTCACCTGTTACCTTCACTGACTACATCAGACCCGTGTGTCTGGCGCAGGACGGCAGCGTCTCTAATAACGGGATGACCAGCTGGGTCACCGGATGGGGGAAAATCCAAAGTGGTGGTGAGAATTTAAATTTATTCAACAATCATTTTAAAATGTTTTGTTAATAGTGAATGATTATATGAATGAATTCAGTTTGTATTCTTGTGTTTTGCAAACGGCACCACACATTTAGACAAGATGACATCAGTAAAAGTCCATGTAAACAAATGGACAAACAAATAATTTTCGGTACTTTGTCACTGTCCTTCTGTGCTTTTACTGAAGTAAAATGTTGCATGCAGGAATTTTACTTTAGTAATGGATCATGGCCGACAGGAACTTGCTCAGCCAGCTGCCACAGAGACCCTGCTGTAGATCAGAGGCAGAAAATGGACGGATGGATATTTTCTTACAGTTGATCATCATCACAGTTGAGAGTTTCATGTCCATCCAAGACTTGAAGTGCTCAACTGTGACTCACCAAACATCGTCTATGTGAAAGATGAATGGGATTTTACTGCAGGAAGCAGGGCAGCATGAAATAGAAACCACTGAGCCTGTCTCAGGTCAAAGTCACCAAGGCTGACCTTTACATTGTGAGGGCCATTTTATAATAATGTTTAAAGGTTTAGTGTGTAAGATTTAGTGGCATCTAGTGGTGAGGGTTGTGAATCGCAACCATCTGTGCAGTCTACCACTGCCCCTAACCTTTCAACGACAGCTACTGGGAGGCTGACACAGGACAAAAGGTGTCTCTTCTGACAGCAGGGAGTGGCCAGTCAAGAAATGAGGGTTCTTTAGGTAGATTTATTAAGAAATTCTATTTACTTAATTATTCAGTTAGACCACGTGTTACTGTGACTCAGCCACTGACAGACAACATGGAAACTTTAAGCCAAGAGTGTGAAACCCTGTTTCTGCACCACAGTCCATTATAAACCGTACGTTAGATAAAGTTTATACAAAAACACATTCATTCTCTCTGTGATTATGGACTCTCGCCAAAACCTGCTGCCAGATTGTGTTTTGATAACGGCAAAAAATATAAATAAATACTGTGATAGCTTTGCTTAAAAATAAATCTCAGTCATGACAGCAACAGTGACTCACATAATCACTTCCTCTTTAGTGGTTTTGCCTACAAAATAAAAGCTTGACTTCAGTTGTCTTCTGTAAAGCTTTATTTGGAGATGAACTTTAGAGCTGAGCTTTTACTCTTTTTTTCCTGAATTCTGAACAACATTAAAAGAGTCTGTAATCAGGCAGGTGATTCTACTAAATGTCCTCTGCCTGGAGATATTAGGAAAATCAAAAACTGTCCGTAGGTTGATGGACGCAGCTCAAACACCGAAACAAAAAAACAGTGCAGCATGCCGTGATCTCAGAAACATTCACTACAGAATCCATTTATTAAAGAAAAAAATGGTCCCAGGTTACGATCAAACCCCAATCCTTGAATTGTTAGTCCTGCACCTTACCAACTGAGCTAACCAACCAACATGTCAATACAAATCAATATTATGGGTTTATCTAATTGTTGAAAATGTTGCTCCAATTCAGAACTTATTTGCAGACCCCTGCAGTATATTATTACCAATTCTTCGTCTTCTAACGTGGTTCAACATAGTGATGTCTGCACTGCCTGAATTCTACCAGAAGAACAACAAGATGAACATAGTGACAGAACGCGCTCTGTTTGTCCGTTTTCAGCTACTGTAGAAACATGACGATGCAGGTCTTTACACACCACTGAAAACTTAGTTATGGATCTTATATTGCATTTCTGTCAAAATATTTCAAACTGAACCTTTAAAGGAAAAGGCCTTTGATGTTTAGGATTTTTCTTACTGTCAACAAATCCCATGAAAAGACTCAAACCAGCAACATGTCAGTCCGTCTCTCAACACTGTCTGACTTCCTGTCTGTTGCTCTCAGCTCTGAGCCCATTGGTTCCTCCTGAAGAAGTAAATCTTCTCAGATATATAGTTTCATGATTAAAAAGGTTCAGTCATTTCCTAAAACAGCTGCTCGCTGTTTCTGTCAAACAAACAGGAGGAAATGGTGCATTTGTTGTTGCACAATTTTCAGTGGTGGATGAATCAACATGTGGAGCTCTAGAGAGTATTTGGGACAACAGGACGGTTTATGTGGGACCAAATCCCTTTGTCTCCTGTATCTCCTGTGTCTTAGCTTGACAAACCTTAACACAGAGGACAAGAGGGAAGGACTGCTGGACCACAACAATATCAGGCTGTGAGACACAAACTGTGATACAAAGAAAAAATACAGTCTCAACATTAATGTCTCTTTTCTTTTTCAGTTTCACTTCCTTACCCAAGGAGGCTGCAGGAGGTGAGTCTTCCCATCGTGTCCAACAGTGATTGTAACGATGTCTACGGTGGTAAAATCACAGACAACATGATCTGTGCCGGTGTGACTCAGGGAGGAAAGGACTCCTGCATAGTGAGTCTGTCTGAAAACAACTGAACACAAATCTGCACTAATCAATAGATCTGACTCCGGTGAATAAAAAGGACAGTATTTCTCTCTGAGAGAAGAAGTATGAAGTATAACGACCTGTCTGACGTCTGCAGGGGGATGAAGGCGGCCCACTGGTGACTAAAAATGGCTCTATCTGGGTCCAGGCTGGAGTGTTGAGTTTTGGAGGAGGCTGTGCCCTGTCTAATGTCCCAGGAGTCTACACCCAAGTGTCCCAGTATCAGTCCTGGATCGACAGCATCTCTGGAGCCGCTCACCTGGTTCCCCTCTTGGTTCCTCTGCTCCTGTCCATTGTACCTGTTCTCTTCTCCTTCTCTGTCCTTTCATAGAAAGTTTCGTAATGATTTAGTATACCAGGATGGAGTGAATTTCTTTCTCTCTGCCTCGTGGTCGCATATTTTTCTTTAGCCTTCTGAGATTCATTTACTTTAAAGAAGCAAAAAAATCTTCTTCTGAAGTCAAATATTTCCGCCTGTTTCCAGTTATTTTTTGTGTTGAAGGAGTTTTGCAGAAAAGAGTCGACAGAAGAGAAGAGAGATCAGAAACTGGTGTACTGACACTTGATTTAAAAAATGGGTGCTACAACTAATGAAAGTTTTCATTAACAATCTGCTGATTATTTTCCCCATTAATTTATTCATCATTTTGTCTGTCTGTTTAAAATGGCAGAAAATAGAGAAATATGTCCTTTTCAAACGTCCACAGCCCGATGTAAGATTCAGACCAACAGTCTAAAACCCAAAGATATTCAGTTCATCATCATGTAAATTATCACATCAGTGAAGCTGAAACCAGACAAGTCTTTGCAATTTCTGTTTATAAAATTACTAAAACAGTTATTGAATAAATTTCTATTGATAAATGCATCTATGACCAATCTTGGTCATAGATGCGCTCAACCCTCACAAGGGCAAGCATCCAAACTGTAATACCACCAAAAATAACAACATAGCCTTGCTCCAGCTGTCCTCACCTGTTACCTTCACTGACTACATCAGACCCGTGTGTCTGGTGGCGAAAGGCAGCGTCTTAACGCCGGGACGACCTGCTGGGTCACCGGATGGGGAAACATCCAAAGTGACGGTGAAATGTTATTTTTGCAATTTTTACATGTATTGTAAAACTTACGGGCTTTGTCCCCTTCACGGGGAACGCTTCAACTTCTGGAGCCGCTCACTTGGTTCCCCTCTCGGTTCCTCTGGTGCTGGCCATCTGTACCTGTCCTCTTCTCCTCTTTTGTCCTTTCATAGAAAGTTTAATTCGTTTTGTTTAAGTTTTACCGGAAGTTGTGTGGTTCTACTTTTGATTGGACCATTTTCTAAATTAATTGATTACTCATTTTGTCTTGTCAGAAAATAGAGAAATATGTCATTTATAACTTCACAAGGCCCGATGTACTCAAAGATTTGGACCAACCAAGAACTTTAAACTTGTTGGTGTCGACCATCTTCAACATCATGACATTAAATAAATAACATTTATGAAACCTGGAGTGTTAATTGTAACTTGTGTGTTTAATTATAATCAGTTTTTACCAATGGCCCATTTAAAAGAAAAAGGTTATTTAAAGATCATTAAACTGACCAATTAATGAATAAACAATAAATTAATAATGATTAACACTTTCAAATGTAATTTTAGAGGGCTGTAAAATTCAACTAATTTACCAATATTCAATCTCACAGTTGATTTGTTTCCTTTCTTTAACATTTTGTTTCAATTTGTGATCATTTAGATTTAAATTCTTTCCCATGAAGATTTAGTTAAACAGATGAATTGTTTGGTGCGTAATGTGTTTGACTGACCGGTGGCAAATAAAATAAAGCTTTTTTGTAAAATTCAATTATTAATGTATCATTTAAAGACAGAATGAAATAATTATTATCTGATAAATGTAATTCTCCTTTCACACATTTTAAATTAAATGACATGACTGAATAAACCTGCAGAAAGAAAAGCGCTTGCTTCAAGGTTTTTCATTTCAGCAGAATTGACCCTGTCCCAAGGCCTAGGGGGGGCCCAAGCAAAGGTCTATGGTTAACCCTTCAATGAGATCAATTAGACACTTACTGTCTTTTATAAATAACAAAACGTTTTAGATGTATTTGCATGATAAATAAATGTCATTAAAACATTTTTCAAACTTGTTATCTGATGACCCGCGCCCTGCTGTTATTGTGAAAATGGTAAGGTCGAAACATTTGGCCATTCAGATGTGCAGGACCCATAAATGTAAAGCGAGTAAGCTTTAGCGAACACTGCAGGCTGTCAGGGGCCCAAAAAGAGCAGCCAAAACAAACAGTGAAGAATAAAATCATATGGAGGCACTGGCCAAATCTCTGGCCAAGCAATGTGTTCAGAAGCACCATGTATGTCTGACAGATGGCGGAGATGAGCTAACAGGCAGACTAGCAAAACTTTTAAGGTTAAGCAAACTAAATAGCGTAACACGAGGCTTCACGCAGTTGAGAATGTTCACATGTTCTCATACACTGTATATAAGAACTGTATATCGGCGTAGCTCCGCTACGCGTCGATTTTCTCCACGCAGTGTATAACTGATAATAACGAGTGAACTCCTCCCAGCTGATCCAATCGGTACATAACTGAAAAAGTTTTGTAAAATCTGAGGCGCAGACCTGCTCTGTTTGGGACTGTGAGCTGCACTTTGTCTGAGGTGCTGAAGTGAACATTTGTGTGTATTTGTGGTGATATTTCTGTCTGATCAAAAGTGTAGTAAGTTTTATTTATCCACCTCCTCCTCTCATCCAATAGCTCAGTCCCAAATGGTTCTGCAGACGGTCTGCAGGGGCCACATCAGCAGAGCAACATCACAGGCTTATACACAGCACAGTATAAGGCAGGTAAACTGTTTAAAATGATATAAATTCTCATAAATGATGACGTTATTCTCCTAATATTATCACTTTTTTTCTGGACCTGTCAGAGAACACAGATATGTGGGAGAGATTCTGAATGTGCAGAAAGTTTTGAACATCAGCAGAAACCTGCTGAAACACATGAGTTAAAGTGCAGAAGTTTCTAACTGAATTAAAATTATTTAATATCATTATGGTGAGTAAAGATGCCACAGTCATATTTAAAGAGGTTACTTTCAGGTTACAAAGACACAGACATGATAAAATATCTGGATACACATTTAATGTGTGTTCAGATATTAATATATCATTTGTTGAGTTCTGTGTGTGCAGCATGAAGGAACTACAAATTTTTGTTTCATTATACAGCAGTCTTATGTTTTATAATGACAAATAAACAACCTTGTAAAAGTTAAACTACAGGAGAAAAGATATCTATATCTTAAAGCAACACAGAGTGCCTGAGAACTTTACTGCATTATATTATATTTAGAATCATCAGCTGCCACCTGAATTTTGTGTTTCCCTTTATATGAATAAAGATTAGTAACACCCACAAGTTCCCCTGTAACAGCCTCAAGAAAACTGACCTGCAGTAAACACTAGTCAGCAGCACAGCACAGGTCAGAGGATACAGCTGTAAATACGGTTACAGTATAATAAACTATACATTTGGTAAACCTCTGTTTATATTATTATGATCATCAGTTCAGCTGACAGCCATATACTCATATAGTATTTCAAATTTGTACATAATTTGAGCAATACTTTGATTAATGTAGTCCTCATTGAATTTGACAGATGGAGTATGTGTATTTGTTCAAAAAACTGTAATGACCTTTTGTGCTTTATGATCATACTGAGTAATTGAATATGTGAGCGTGGCCTGGATGAGTCCATAAGACTGAATTTGGAAAAGGTTGTTAGGGACTCCATCTGTGTCACTATAGGGCAAATGGCCAAGAGCTTCTTTGAAATTGCCTGTGTTTGTATTAGAACTGAGGATGGGTTGGTTGAGCTGGTGCTGGATTAGGTGTCGATGAGGGGCCCAGTTTGGAAAATGTTGTCCCCCTGTCCAAAACTCCTAACGGCGGGCCTGCCATCAACCATACTTAGGTTTATCTTTGATTATTGACTGGGCTTATTATATGTGCTTTAAAATTGTGAATTTGGTTGCTTAAAATTTTTAACAATATTCCTGTGGGTTGATGAGTGATGACCCCGACCCCTGCGGAGGGTAAAGTCATGGACTCACACAACCTTCACAGACTCTGTAAAGTTTGCAGCCCTGGTGTCTATGTTTGTAAAGTCTGGCAGAAAGTCTAACTGGCAGATCCAGTTTGTAACAAGTCATGTGTTACTGGAGAAAAAGAACAACATTAACCTCCATAAAAAGATCACGTAAACCAAAACGTTAAACCGTAAAGCAGCAACTGTGTGAGTCAGGTAATGGATCTGATTGAGCTGATTGAGCTCAGCTCAATCAGTAAGAAATGAAAAGCACATTATCAGTCACTGTGAGCAAAGTCACTTAGATTTGTTGATACTTTTACTTAAGTAAAGGATCTGAGTTCTTCTTCTGTAAGTGATGGATGCACTGATTGTAAAAACGTTACGTTTGACCTTCATGGTGTCGACAGTGTTGGTTCCAAATCAGGGTCATCTGTTCCCAGGAAGCCTGCGGCAGTTTAATCATCTCTGAGCAGGCAGCAGGACTCCTCAGTGTCTCGGTCCAGCTGTCAGTGTGGACGGACATAAAGGGTGAATCGGCATAATTCAGCTGCTCTGTGTCGCCTACTGTGGATTTTTCCTTCATAACTTTATGATGAATCAGATGGAAAAAAATGTCATTATTGTCGCGTCATGTGAAGCCTCCATGTGCAGAGTTCTTCCCAGCAGAATGTAAAGCAGGTTAAATGAGCTCCACCTCGTCCATCTACAGCATCGAAATGCTGCTCACATCTTAATACACCAATAATATTAACCTAATAATATGATACAAGGATGTTTATTTTTCATTGTACAACACAAGGTCGTCCCTGCGATGGACTGGTGACCTGTCCAGGGTGTAGCTCGCCTTACGCCTGATGTAAGCTGGGATTGGCTCCAGCCCCCCCACGAACCTGTACACAGGATAAACGTTTGACGATGGATGGATGGAACAAAAGGTTGTATCACCAAATTAAAGTTTGCAGTCCTTCATTCTACACACAAAGAACTTAACAGATAATTAAATGTGTATTAAAGTATGCTAATATATAAAACAAATCAAATAAAACAATACATACTGTGTTTGAGCACCAAGCATCATCGAGTCCACCTCCTCTCTTCTTGCACTGACAGCTCGGTATATTAAGGAATGTTGTGTGATCAGCAAGGATCTGCTCTCGTAGTTGATGTAGGCGGATGGTGTTGTTTTGGCCTCAGGTGAAGTTGCCAACGATGGTCGTTCAGACTTGGCATCAGGTGGCTCTAATGACCATAATAGTAGTCGTTACAACAGCCAGGAGCACTGACAGCACTAACAACGCCACAGAGGTTACTGTAAAGCTGAGTTTCCTTTCCAGTCAGTCAGAAGTGATGAAGTCTCTTGGATGAGGGACAAAACGTCTTCTAGTATTTTCAACCAGGTCCAGTTGCCCTTGATTATAACCTTCCTTGGAAAACTTTGACCTGGATGACTGAGAACCTTCAAATAATATAGTTGTAGATAACATGATGTTCAAAACATCAAGCTTTAGTGATAGGTCTATAAATAGGCCTGTTTATAATATCACCTGTTTTGAACAGCAGACAGAGAGCAAGGGGAGGAGGAGGGAGAGGCAGGAGATGACAACGAGAAAGGTTCAAGGAGGAAGGGTTGGAAGAAGAGGAGGAGGAGGAGGAAGAGGACAAGAGCAAAGAAGAGGAGGAAGGAGAGCCATCTCTGATGAGATCAGGGCCATGATCATGTGATCGACCACGGGCTGACCATCAGAGAAGCTGGACTGAGAGTCCAAACTAACTTGAGTCACTTTAGAGTGGCGTCCATAATTTAAACCTTCAGAAATGAGAACAGGTCGCAGCTATCTAATCTAATGTGTCAGCAACACACATCAGACTGCATGAGGTTTGTTATCATACTGTACTACAATATTTTGTACAACTACACTGCGCGCACACACACACACACACACTTTCGGTTTTGTTTTCTTGTGTGCTACTGTAAACAACACTGTGCTACTGTTACTGTACACTGATGCTTTGCCAATTAAATATTTTTAGTTTCAACATTGCATTTGTGTTTCCTGTGTACTTTTCAACCTCTCAGCTATTTTCACTCTAGAACATTATATGGAAATGTATAAGCCTCTGAAAGACCAAGAAGCTTTAGATTTAGAACAGCAGTGTATCCAAAAATGTACTAATATTAAAAAGGTGTTTACTATTTGGTGCAAATACTTCATTTTGAGATGTGTTTATGGCATTTTGAATGCAGTGTTTCATTTTAAAGGAGATATGAGGCATTTTCCACTTCGTGTGAGCAGTTTTAGGAATTTGTTTAGAGTTCTGAGAAAAGGAAAAAGTGTGTCAGCAGAAAAAAAATTGCTGAGTTCCCCTGCACTCAGTCTGAAATGAAACGCCTAATTAGCGTGTAATGGTATGATTTTTTTTTCTTGTAATTGACAATGCGATTCTCTGCCATTGATATAACTCGTATGTTACGTTTACGTTAGCTGCAGACGTTGACGTCTGGCTGCGTGTCATGTTTTCGTCAGTCGTGGCTGCAGGATTGGGAGACCAAGTTAAAGCAGTTAGAGGAAGATCCGATCGTTCTGTCTTGCTCAAACAACTGTACATCACCAAGAAATGATCTATAAGTACAGGTTCAAACAGCTTTCTGTCTTTCACCGTGATTAGTTTCCTCCATGGATGATCCATGTTTGTCTCTCCCTTTGGCCTGTGAGCTCGGAGGGAAAGTGAAAGTGAAACCAAAGTTCGGTCATTGTTTCCTTGCTGCCTTTCTTCATGTGTGGGCTACTCTTCTCTGTTATTTTAGGAGTTTATACTGAGTTTAACAGCAGTGTGAGTTAGGGCTGGGTGATGTAGACAAAAATGTTAAATGATAAAAAAAAAGTAAAATCATTTTTTAATCGTTATTTTTTTTATTATAAGCTTAAAGGCTGATTTTTGCTCCTGAGTGAAAGTTGAAGAAACCAGATGGTTAACTGTGTTTTAAACTTTTCTTTATGGTCCGAACATGACAAACACTTGATGCTAAACAGCAGCCTCGTATCAAACAGTGGACAGGGCCGTTTGAAGGAATTTGGGGGCCCCAAGCAAAATGGACATGGAGGCCCCCCCCCCAACCCCCCCGTACACACGCACGCAAAGCCTACAGGAACCACAGCATAGCCATACAGTTAAAGTTCACCCACACTTTATATAAATAATTTTTTTTACAGTGCAAATACTGCTCTTGCAGTATCCTGTTTCCACCTTGTTCCACTCTGACCTCCTGTCCAGTTTATTGTAACACACATTATATATATCATATATTATATTAGCTTTGGGTAATGATTAAAAAATGTTTGTAAACCTTTAAGAAACCATTTTTAAAGCATCTATAAACGATAGACGGACCAGATATTCCTAACACTTTGTTACGGGTTACTAACTAGTTGGTTTGTAAACTGTCTATAAACTATAAACATTATCTGGATGGTTATTATAAAGTTGCAACAGATGACTATATACCTTGTAAAATAGATAATAATAAACAGTACCAGTAAAACATGTGGGTTGTCCTGATACTGTAGTAGACTACTTCAAAATGTATAAAGTAACTGTTCAAGATCCATTGATATGATAACTTATAAAAATAATGTCATATAGATTATCACGGTGGAATAGTTAGCATGCTATGCCACTTTCATCAAAACCTACAAAGCTATAACGTTAGCAATGTCATGTCATTAAATACGATAAACAGTGATTCTGGAACAGATCTGCGTCTTCCTTATCCCGTTAAAAAACATAGATATTAGCCTACTGTATGTAACCATATAATCCGTATCCGTTTGTTCGAAAAAAAGTTGCACTAACTAACTGAGCAGCATTTACCGTCAGGCAGGTAAAGTTACCTTAGCTAACAAATAAACCTCTTTTTGCTAGCCTAACGTCGTTAAAGTTACCTGCTGCAACATTTGTACAAGACAAGTAGAGCTATTTTTATCCAGTGTAATTTATAACTTACCACTGTCTTGTTTTTTCTTATCCTCTTCATCCTTTCTCTTCTTTCTATTTTGGCTTCCCGAGGCATAGTTCCGCTTCATGACTGCCGACGAGGAGGTTTGTATTTTGCCGGCACCAGAGATAACGTGTTTGGCGCTGTTGTCAGCGACTACTGAGAGGGGCCCCCTTGAGGGGGATTCCGATAACAGTGTCATTGCACTTTACTGCATTGACTATCTATCAAAGGGGCGCGGGTGCTCACAGTTTGTCGTTGCATTTTATTCTTAAACAGTCGTTGTCTTGGGGCCCCAGTCCAGCTCGGGGCCCCAAGCAATTGCTTGGTTTGCCTGTCCTGTCGCTGACGGGCCTGACAGTGGATCACATCACAGGTCTGAGGTAGAACATTCAAAACAACAAACATGCATGAGAAAAATAAATTAAAGTCTTTTCCTCAACAAAACAGATATCTTAATAAAAAACAAAGTGCTAATTTGTTCCTGATTCAAATAAATTAAATCAAATATTTATTGAACATTTGTTATACTGTTATTGATCACGATAATTATCACTATTGTTTTATTGCCCAGACCTAGTTCACTTTCATAAACGGACATGATCAGTTCACCAAAAGCAAGGCGCCTGTCTGCGCCGTCAGACTTTTGAATTTTATTTGAGAAACACTGACATATTTCCGCCCAAGTAGTTGTTTTATGTGGATAGACAATGAATTTGCATTCATGTGGTCGTGGTGTCCTTGAGGTGGTTTTACTGATCGGATCACAATCTGTCCTCAGTGTGTCTCTGTTGCATTCACACATGTACTGTGGTTAAGTGCTACCTGATCACAATCTGATCCCCCAAAATGCATTTTAATTAGGGATGAGCGAGTACAGCATTATCTGTATCCGTACTCGGATTGGGCGGGGTTTAGCCCGGGAAGTGGGGCGGGGTTGTCTTAAAATGGGCGGGGCTTTAACGGTATGTTATTTTAAGCATGCAAATTATATGGGTTGATCAGAAATTGTTATATTTATTGCTGATTAGAAAACTATTTACATGACAGCATCAGCATTGAGCTTCAGATCAATGGTTTTGATCATGATAACAAACAAACTATACACAGAACAAGTTTTGCAACAATGAATAACAACACAATGAATTGCAACACATGCAATGCAATTATGAAGTAAAATGTATGAACAAGAGCTTTCATACTCAACATGACTTTCTTTTATTAACTTTTAACTTTTTTTATGAAGGTTAACCTGCTCCTAGCAGGTTATGTTCCAGAAAAGAGATTAACTCTGTGAAAACGCTGCCTACTGACCAATCAGTCTGACATCCCCATCTGTTGGAAATCCCACAGACTGTTTTAGCCAATAGGCTGCTTCATGTTTGCAGCGGTGATGTGGAGAAACTCTTGACTATGGCGATCCTACAGAGACAGATTAAAAGCCTCAGGCTAATGTTGCCTACAGGTTTTTACAGTACAGCAGGATCAGCCTACTTACTGCCTTTAAATGTCTAAGATTTTTTATTTGCTCCCAGTCCGTTTCACACAGCCTGACGCAGCCGTTAAATAAATGGATTTTATTTTTCTTATGAGAGGCTGAATATGATGAACAGTTTGGTATTGAAATACTAAATTTTAATATGAACGTAGTCTGTCTATTTAGGTTAGTATAGCTTTCTAAGGCCGACTACAGAGACTGTAGTCATGTTCTGATGCGATGAGCCAGATACTCATTTCAGCCGAGTATCCGGCTCAACCCTACTTTTAATGCCAGGTGTAAACAGCCCAATGACCCCGATTCGGAACATGCAGTCATTCACCTGGGGTGAAAATAAAACTGCCAAATATGGCATTGCCTCATCTACTAAAAGAACATTTGTTCAGGACTTTAAAAAATTAGACCTCAAAACTGTTGCAAGAACCCTGAGTCTCTTGGATGAGGGATGAAACGTCCTCCAGTATCTTGAACCAGGTCCAGTTGCCCTTGATTATAACCTTCCTTGTATAACTTTGACCTGCATGACTGAGAACCTTCACAGACAGGTTAGTGGCAGATAACATGATGCTCCAAACATCAACAGAGTGAGCCTCTCTTCACTGCGTGAAGCTGCTGTACAGAGTCCCTTTCAAAATAAACTCAATTCATGTAAAACAAGTGATAAGTGAGGTGTCAGGCGTGTCATTGGACAGGTGTGTTTGTGTTGGAGGTAAACTGAAAGTGAGAGGGAGGGGAGAAGAAGGGTATTTATGCAGGTGCAGATCTGATGATCTGTACTTACAGTTATGGCTTTCTACAAAGTGATCTGTGTGGCGACTCTGCTGACTCTCCTGACACAAGGTAAGGACCCCCCTCTCTGTGCACACCTGAACCAATCATGTTTGAGATCTAATAACTGCTGTACGGTAGTTTTTAGAGGAAAAAGTATCACTTACTAGTGGAAATTCTGAATTTATTTAAACTTTTTTACAAAGCTGTAGCAATGAAAAGTACAAAACTAAAATTTATGAAGCTTTACCGACACAATCTGTCTCCGATTTTATCTTCTGACTGACAAGCCAGGATTAAAAAGACAAAAATCTTTACTTACAGAACATGAAGATCATCAGTTACCTTGTTATATTAAGTAAATATTAGTTATAATAATAAAGTAATGATATTAAATATAAGTTGAACCAGAGCTGAAATTTGTCAGTAAGTTCAGTTTGGTTTTATCCCTGTCATCTAGGATATGGGACTAACAAATGAAAATGAATTTGGGGTGAAAAATCAGGCAAAGGAGAGATGCGTTCAAGAATAAATACATTTTTTTACAAAACCAAAAGTCAATACAAGGAAAAGAAAATGTTCTTGCTGAAAACTAGAGATGGGTAAAGGACTAACAACAACAAAAGAAAGACCAGGTTACATTTATAACTAGCAGTAACAGAATTAGTAGTGATAGATTTAGCAGCAGAATAAGCAGTAGCAGAATAACATATGGTCATTTCAGTCCATCCTCACCAGTAAAATAAAGTTGAAGCTTTCAAAGCAGCTTATTAGGACCCATACTTATATGTTGGTTATTGTAGTTTTTGTGTGCATAATGTTATTTAGGAAATATTGAAATCTCCTTTTCTCTAACTGTAAAATGCTTTCCCCAATTGTTAGCTGAGAGATGACTCAGGAGGATTAAAGTGTCACTAATCAAAAATCTTTGTGTTTGAGTTCAGTAATAAATGTTACAGATGATCACAAATTTCCACCCATATAAATATCACATATCAATGTAGCCTGAGACATTTACATATAAACACAAAGTTGATGTTTCAAAAGTGTTTTCTGTTTATTTTTGTTTTTTCAGAGTCTCAGTCACAACTAGGTGGTAAGTCAACATTTTATGCTCACTTTTTTTCTGCCTGTCTGTCATTTAAAAGAGTTTTTTTGGACACAAACGTTTTTGTTAGTATTTGCTGTAAACCCCATATTGTTCACTCTGTGTCTTTACTGTCTCTCTCCTCACTGTGTGGTCAGTCTACGTTCAACAATAAGACTGTTGGAGGCTTTGCATTTTACCACAAATCATTTTAAAATTGTCTTTACCATAAATGTAGATCACTTTCACATTCTCTGTGGTAAAACAGTAATGCCTCAATAAGCCTTTCAAAATAAGAGCTGACACATGGACATTATCTTCTCTGCATCTGATGTTGTGTGGACTTCCATAGTTTGTTTGGTGAAGAGTACTTTTGTTATAAATTTAAATATTTACATACTATGTAACAGTTTAATTTACTCTTGCTAATCCATGCGGTCTGGAAAGATTGTAGATTTTGTCATTTGCTCACCAGCTTCCCGGTAATCAACACACACTGGCAGCTGTGTTTAATACACGCATTTTGCAATGGAAATATAAACTACTTTCTGAAGATACCCCATCAATTTTATTAGTGCATTTGTCCAGAAGGTGGCGCACACCCTGTGTGAGTCAAGGGCGCCGTATGTTTGTAAAGAGCGGCTGAGAGAGCTAAAGAGCTCTATTGGCAGAAATCTACCATAAATGACCTTACACTGCTCTAATGAACGTCAAAAACTAAGCACACAGCTAAGCAATATACAGACAACAATTATTTGTAATTACCAACACGTTCTCATTTCAATGCGTTATATCTGACGCTTTCATCCGGAGTGACAAAGCGTAAGGATTTTACGCTAAAGGTACCCTTCCACGTCCGTATGAAACGCCCCCGTTTCCTACGTTGCAGCAACACAAGGGTCGGCATGCATACATTCAGTGACTTGGGTTTAGGCACTAACATTTCGGATGGTTGTGGTTAGGGTAGGGGCTTCGGGGGGGCTGTCAACACCTTTATCACTTCCGGTCTGAACCGGACGCCCCGGAGCGTCTCATACAGACGTTTCCGGAAGCGTCTCATGGTGCGTCTCCATAAAACGCTAAAGGGTACCTTTCGCGTAAAATACCTACGCTTTGTCACTCTTTCTCAAATCGTCGGTATGTGACGCCCTGAGATGAGAACGGGCTGTAATTACACAGTACAAGAGACACTGCAGGAGAAACTGGTTTCAAGGAGCTATCTGGGTAAGGCCACCGGCAGTTACTTTGGGAGTAACGTGATCAGGCCTCTGCCTAGATCAATGTGGAGAGATCTGTAACTGCACTTTCACAGGTCACAGGGACATAAAATCTGCATGTTTATAATCAGTAACCAGTAAAAAAAAAGTTTGATTACATTGCCCTAAAACAAGGTTTAAAAAGCGTTTTTCCCTTCAGGTTATACATCCACTACGCACAAGATTTCACAACATAGACTGCATATATGGCTCTATTCAGAGTGCTTCTTTGTAGTCAGAAAGGCATCTTCTTCAAAGGGTCCAAGCAGAGTGCTTCCCTGAGGAATTTACTGCCCTCAAAACGGATAAGGCCATACCAAAGGGTAGCAAACTACTCCCCCTTTCTCCTGAATATGATCCTGATCTTGGTCTTATCAGAGTGGGAGGTCGACTTCGAAGAGCAGAGACACTTGACCATGATAATGTACATCCAATTATCCTAGATCCAAGACATCCCATAACCGAACTCATTATCAAGCATTATGATGAGAAATTGCTCCATCCAGGACCTGAACGAGTTCTAGGGGAAATGAGTCGGGAAGCCATGGTCGGGAAGCCATTCGCAAACATCAGCACTGATGTCAAGACTGTCAGAAATGGAGAGCTAGCCCAATCATTCCCAAAATGGCAGACCTTCCTCCAGCCCGTCTTAGACTGCTTCTGGTCCACTGGCATTGACTGTTTTGCTTTCATGGTGAAGGTTGGTTGCCACACAGAGAGAAGGTGAGAGAGTCAGTAAAAATGGCCCTCAATGTTGCATTAGGAAACCAACTAACGACAGAAACAGTCCTACACACAGTCCTCATTGAAGTCGAAGGCATTCTCAATTCAAAACCTCTTGGATATATCTCCTCTGACCTTGCTGATCCAGATCCAGTTACACCAAACATGTTGCTGATGGGGCGGCCTGATTCCTCTCTTCCTCAGGCGATCTACTGTGCAAGTGACCTCCTTGGCAAGAGGAAATGGCGTCATAGCCAGATCTTAGCCGACCATTTTTGGGCAGCCTTCATCCGCCATTACCTTCCAAACCTTCAAGCCAGAAAAAAATGGGAGACCGACAAGGAGAATCTGGAGTTGGGTCAGGTTGTAATGTTAGTTGACCCTCAGCATCCTAGAGCATCATGGCCTATTGGAAGGATAACTGAAACCTACCCCTGGAAAGGATGGAAAGGTCCGAAGTGTAAAGGTCATTATTCAGGGTCGAGAATACATACGCCTTGTTTCCAGATTAATTCTTCCTGTTACAAACTGCAAGTGCTTTGCCCTCCACACCACAGGGAGACACCAACTGGTGGTTCAGTACCTGGGAGTACCTCCAACATTATAAATAGAGGGTTGGGCTGGACCGGACTTCCTTTTCTTTGTCTCCAAACAATTGCCCTTGCCGGAGAGCATATAGATGTTTGCCGTGTGTGTTTTGATGTATCATCACTGTAAGTATCAGTTTCTTTATATTGACTATTTCTTTATTGACATGAAGGTAGCATAAATAGTTACAGTATTATGTTAAATATAATGTATAAAATATTTGACTTATGTTGGTCTAATCTTTGGCATATTTTTGATACTTTAATGAGCAAATGTTTATGATTTCAAGACTGAATACATTACTTATTTGGACATATGTTAACTTGTACCCCTTGTTATTTAGAACCATGGCAATCGTCACAAGATATGACATGGAAAGACTGAAGTCATGCTCTGGATAAATAAAGAGACATTAAATGGCAATCCTTGTTTCCTGGTGGTGTGTGGCTCCAGTTTAGAACCTTATATCCGTAACAATTATAGTCACTAATTGGCATAATATGGTTCACCTCTCGGTTGTTTAAAAGCAGATGATTGACTTGTTTGCAGGAGGGGCAGTATATGTGTATACAACCGCTATCATTAGTGTTACAGGCTTTCCCCATAGAATTCTATACAGGATTATTCAGGAGTGCCGTTTCATAAATCATCAAGTCACTGATTTCTATTTGTGCATCATGAAGAGTTTGTAGATCCAGAATCTATTTGTGGATCGTGTTCACAAATTCTTAGTCTCTCTTTACCTTGATGTTGACATCAATTTACCGCCATACATGCTTTGAGAAACTGGTTCCCAGCCAGCCTGGACCCTCACCAGTTTGCTTTCAGAACCAACATATCCACAGAGGATGCCATCTTCACTGCCCTCCACTCAGGCCTCACACACCTTGCAGGCATGAAACTCCTCACTTTTCAGCGAAATTCACTGTTTTGAAACCAAAAAGGGACACCTACATGATTTGTGTTGATCGAAAATATTTTAGGGGGTGGAGGCGTGGCTAACCAAGTCCATGACTAGCAACTGGCTTCTCTAACCAATCAAGGGCATGTCCCCACTACCTTTTAAAGGCATTTGTGAAAACGCTTTTAAAAAACAGATTGCAACAAGAAATGTTAAATAAACTAAAGTTATTTTATTGGCACATACTTTTTTACTTACTTAATTATTTATTTGAGATAAAACTTTAAGCTGCTGCTTATAAAATGACTCAAAAACATGCAACACCAGACAGTATCTTTAACAACTTCTTTTTGACCAAATCTTCCGTTCTCTCCCTTTGAACATGACAAAAGAGGGAAGACTTAATCACGCCTGCATGTATGCTGACCCAGCAGGGATGATCCATCCATCCATCCATCTTCATCCGCTTATCTCGGGTCAGGTCTCGGGAGCTGGGATGATATTACATACATTACACTATTAGGGTGTCTCTGTCTTTCTGGAGGACCAGGAGCAGCAGAGGATGCTGGCATTTGTTGTTCGGCTGATTCTCTGCAGTTTTCTTTTTCTGAATAGAATTTTTGTTGAGTTTTTGCACAAAATATGAAATTGAAGGCTTTACTTACCTACTGACATCTCCTCCAACATCAGCGGATTGTTGGTCACCTCCCGCTGTCAGTGGTAAACACCTGGATTGCCTGCCTGGGTCAGCCATCCAGCTGTCCAGGTCCGGTTTTGCCTCGATAACTTTGCAGTTGGTAGCTTCGCTGTCAGCTGCTTCCAGCCAGTCCTCCATGCCTTGTGCACCCGTCTGCCATGATATGGACCATCTTCTCCCTGTGCCTGACAGTCCTCCATCTCTGTGTTTGGCTAATGGCTAGCTCCAGGCTAACACTTTCAGCGACCGGCTAAAGCTCAAGTACTCCATCCCACAGCTGCTAACTCTCAACAACTGCGCCATTCCAACGTGTATTGCAGCCATCAAAGGACTTGGACTTCAGCTGTCCGTGTTACATCCACAGAAGTTCCCATCGAAAGTTTTTTTACCATCAGCCTGCCCAGCCTGCTTCAAAAATTCCATCCATCTGGATCACTGTCGCACATCTGCGGCGTCATGAGAGCAGTGTCGCTCTCAGTGCTAGCAACACGGAAACATCGCAAGATCTCTCCACATTAAGCAGGCAAGAAAATGTGGGCTGGATTCCAGTGTACTACGGCCTCTACAGAGAATCACCACAGCATCACTCAGCAACACTCAGAAGAGAACTTTTCAATACACAATCCCTCACAAATAAAGCATCCTTCATGCAATACCACATCATGGACAAGGTATTAGACCTCATGTGCCTGAGAGAAACATGGCACCAGCCAGGGGTTTACTCAGCGCTTAATGAAGTCTGTCCCCTCAGTTACAGCTACCTGGAGAGAGCCCGCAGCACTGGTCGTGGTTGTGGCCTAGCTGTAATACACCGACAGAAATTGAAGCTGTCCCCCCTCCCCCTGCCTCCACTGTGCTCATTTGAATGCCTAGCATTTAAATGTACACCACCTTCCCCCTGTCAAAGCTCCTCATCTACCGGCCCCCCAAACCCAACTCAGCTTTCATCTCAGAGATACACGACCTTCTCACAACACTCTGCACCACCTCTGCCAACATTATTATACTTGGAGATATTAATATTCATGTAGACAACCCCTCCTGCCACTTAGCAGCTGAGTTTCTGCAAATACTGGACAACATCCAACAACATGTTGATGTCCCCACACACTCCAGTGGGCACACACTGGACATGGTCAATTCCAACTCCGCCCCCATTAGCAACCTTTTGGCGTATGATCTGGGTGTGTCTGACCACAAGGCCATCTCAGTGGAGCTGTGACTCCTTTCCTCACAAACCAAAGACAAGCGTCAAATCTGCTACAGGGACCTGAAAAAGATCAACCCGGACACTTTGACCATAGACCTCCAACATCTCTCCTCTGCTGATTTCTCCTCAGTCACTGAGTCAGTTGACTTCTACAAGCAATCTCCTGAGCATCTCTGATCTCCACGCCCCTGTCAAAACTAGAACTGTCAGCTTCTTATGCCTCAGGACTCACCATTCATAGGCAGGCTTACCGAGAACATTAGAAGTCCTTTTGCAAGGTCCTTGAGAGATGCACGTTCACAGTTCTATTCAACATTATCAACAACAGCCCTGGCAACTCCCAGAAACTTTTCTCTACCATACATGACATCCTCAAATCTCTCATTCAGAAGAAAAACAGTAGAGACCATCTGCTCCCTGCCATCCAGTTTCTCCACACTGCCTGTCCCAAATGCCGACCCACAGCCTGGGATTTCCCAACCTCTCTGCTGTTTGTGTTGTTATCTCACAGTGAGAGGTTGAGGACATCATCAAAAAGATGAAACCATCCACCTGTGTCCTGAACCCCTTCCCCACAGCCCTGGTAAAATCCAACCTCCATGCCATAAGTCCCCTCATCACAAAGGTCATTAACCACTCCCTCAAGGCTGTCCACGTTCCATCAACACTGAAAACCGCTGTCATCAGGCCATTTCTCAAAAAAAACACCCTAGAACCAGAAGTCTTTGCCAACTACAGGCCCATCTCCAATCTTCTATTTCTTTCCAAGGTAGGGGAAAGGAAGTAGTCGCTGCACAGCTTCTAAAAACCATCAGGTTTTAAGATAAAACAAGTAAAACAAGAAATAACAGATAAAAACAAGAAAAATACATGTTAATGAATTAAAATACAGGTAAAATAAAATAAAAATAAATTCAGGTTGAATCAGGAAAAGCTCTCCTATAAAAGTTTTAGAGGATCACTGACTCAGCAGACCTGATTTGTTCGGGCTGTTCCGGAGCCTTGGGGTCCTGAATGCAAACTATACCTATGCAACATTTACATGAATTTCTTTCCCTCCAGTTTGTGGCACTGCGCCGCTCAACACCAGGATCGTAGGAGGGGAGGATGCTCCTGCAGGGTCGTGGCCCTGGCAGGCCAGTCTGCAAGTTAAGTTCATTTCTGTGGAGGCTCCCTGATCAACAACCAGTGGGTCCTGACTGCTGCTCACTGTTTTAACAGGTGAGCTCTGATTCTGTCACATGACTTCACCTGTACAATCACAGTGAGCTTGTAAAGCAAAAAAGAGAAAATGTAATGAGGACGCCTCAGTAAACCACATTAAAACCACTTTTTCTTTGTGGTGTTAGTAACAGTCAGACACCATTACAGCTGTTTCATGTCAGTTCAGGTATTTATTTTTCCATAAAAGGATTTTTTTGCAGCAGTAAAAAACAAATCTGCCCCACTGGGACCTTATTTCGGAAAAATATGCAGCCTATGGTCAAGAACCATGTTTTTCATTCTGTTTGATAGTGCCCTGAATTACATACCTTATGTTTGAAATATAAAAAAAAAATTAAGTCAAGAAAGTCAGTTTTTTGTAAAACAGTAACATTTAGTTTTGTGTCTCTCGTCTCTCACAGTATACGTCACTTGTTTAAAGATAGTTTAGTTTAAAGTTCACACACAGTCAGCACCAGAATCCATCACATATTGTCTTTTCTGCTTCTCAGCGGCACACCCGGTCTCACCGTTAAACTCGGCCTTGAGACCCTGGACTTGTTTAATACAAATGCGATGTCTCGGACTGTGTCCCAGCTCATCCGGCATCCCAAATATAACACCACCACGAATGATAACGACATAGCCTTGCTGAAGCTGTCCTCATCTGTTAACTTCACTGACTACATCAGACCCGTGTGTCTGGCGCCGGGCGGCAGCGTCTTTAACAACGGCACAACCTGCTGGGTCACCGGATGGGGGCTCATCCAAACTTGGAGTGAGAATTTAAATTTATTCGACAGTCATTTTAAAATGTTTTGTTAATAGTGAATGATTGTATGGATGAATTCAGTTTGTATTGTTGTGTTTTGCAAACGACACCACACATTTATGGGTGACAAGATGACATCATTAAAGGTCCAAGTGAACAAGCAAAAATGCTAAATCACTTTTGGAACTTTGTCACTTTCTTCAGTAATGGATCATGGCCGACAGGAACTTGCTCAGCCCGCTGCCACAGAGACCCTGCTGTAGATCAGAGGCAGAAAATGGACGGATAGATATTTTCTTACAGTTGTTCATCTTTTGTACTGATGATTTAAACAGGAGAGTTTTATGTCCATCCAAGACTTGAAGTGCTCAACTGTGACTCACCAAACATCGTCTATGTGAAAGATGAATGGGATTTTTACTGCAGAACCAGAGCAGCCTGAAATAGAAACCACTGAACCTGTCTCAGGTCAAAGTCACCAAGGCTGACTTTTACATTGTGAGGCCCATTTTTTAATAATGTTTAAAGGTTCAGTGTGTAAGATTTAGTGGCATCTAGTGGTGAATGTTGTGAATTTCAGCCACATGTCCAGTCTACCACTGCCCCCTAACCTTTCAAAGAGCAAAGGACAGCTAAGGTGGCTGACAATACAACAAAAGGTTTCTCTTCTGAGACAG
Organism: Lepomis macrochirus; assembly: GCA_024633595.2. Taxonomy (NCBI): domain Eukaryota; kingdom Metazoa; phylum Chordata; class Actinopteri; order Centrarchiformes; family Centrarchidae; genus Lepomis; species Lepomis macrochirus. Next base: position 6,427,097 of record JALXJV020000007.1, read on the forward strand.
CAGACAGTGGCCACCACAGTCCATTAAAAACCATACATTAGATAAAGTTTATACAAACATTGACAAGGGAAACGCATTAATTCTCTCTGTGATTATGGACTCTTGCCAAAACTACCCGCCAATAATACCTGGCCCGCTGCCAGATTATGCTGCTTTGATAGCAGCAAAAAATATTAATAAATAAATGTTTTGATAGCTTTGCGTAAAAATAGATCTCAGTCATGACAGCAACAGTTACTCGCATAATCACTTTCTCTTTAGTGATTTTCACTACAAAATAAAAGTGTGAGAAGCTTGTTTACTCTAATGCTGTATTTGGAGTTTAACTGAGCTTTTACTTTGAAAACCTCTAAGCGACACTAAAAGAGTCTGTAGCTGCTTGACGCACCTCTGAAAGAGCCGTCAGAAAACGTGATTCCCCTAAATGTCCTCTGCCTGGAGATACTGGGGAAATGAAAAAGCGTCCATAAGTTGATGGACAAGGATCAAACAAAGAACAAAAAAACAGTGCAGCACATACTGTGATCTGAGAAACATTCGCTGCAAAAAACATTTTTTGAATAGAGACAAAAAATTGTCCCAAACTACCCCCCAATCCTTGAATTGCGAGTCCTGCACCTTAAAAACTGAGTTAACCAAACAACATTTCAATGCAAATCAATATTATGGCTTATATTCTCATCCACCATCTAACGGTTGAAAATAAGAAACAACAAGAACTTAGTGATGAAACATGTTCTGTAGTGCTGTTTGTCCGTTTTCAGCTACTTTAGAAACATGACGATGCAACATGGCGACGTCCATATAAGAGGATCCGCGGTGATGGGGATATAAATGTCTCATTCTTAGGTAATAAAAACATAATGGTTCATTATGTAAGGTCTTTACACACCACTGAAAACTTAGTTATGGATCTTATATTGCATTTCTGTCAGTAGAGCCCCAGAGAATATTTCACACTGAACCTTTAAAGGAAAAGGCCTTTGATGTTCAGGATTTTTCTTACTGTCAACAAATCGCATGAAAAGACTCAAACCAGCAACATGTTAGTCCGTCTCTCAACACTGTCTGACTTCCTGTCTGTTGCTCTCAGCTCCGAGCCCATTGGTTCCTCCTGAAGAAGTAAATCTTCACAGATATATAGTTTCATGTTTAAAAAGTTTAAGTAATTTCCTAAAACAGCTGCTCGATGTAGTTTCTGTCAAGCAAACAGGAGGAAATGGTGCATTGGTTGTTGCACAATTTTCAGTAGTGGATGAATCCACATGTGGAGCTCTAGAGAGTATTTGGGACAACAGGACGGTTTATGTGGGACCAAATCTCTTTGTCTCCTGTGTCTTAGCTGGACAAACCTTAACACAGAGGACAAGAGGACGGTACTGCTGGACCACAACAGTATCAGGCTGTGAGACACAAACTGCTGACACAAAGAAAAAATACAGTCTCAACATTAATGTCTCTTTTCTTTTTCAGCTCCACTTCCTTTCCCAGAGAGGCTGCAGGAGGTGAGTCTTTCCATCGTGTCCAACAGTGATTGTAACGATGTCTACGGTATAATCACAAACAACATGATCTGTGCCGGTCTGGACCAGGGAGGAAAGGGCACCTGCTATGTGAGTCTGTCTGCAAAACACTCCTCCATCAAATGACAACACACATGTTTAAATCTGCATTAATCAATAGATCTGTCTCTGGTTAATAAAAATGACAGTATTTCCCTCTGAGAAAAGTACGAAGTATAACCGAACTGTCTGACGTCTGCAGGGGGATTCAGGCGGCCCGCTGGTGACTAGAAATGGCTCGATCTGGGTCCAGGCTGGAGTGGTGAGTTTTGGATCCTCAGAAGGCTGTGGCGTGCCTAATGTCCCACAAGGCTTCACCCGAGTGTCTCAATATCAGTCCTGGATCAACAGCCAGATCAGCACCAACCAGCCTGGATCTGGGACCACTCACAGCCAGATCAGCACCAGCCAGCCTGGATCTGGGACCACTCACAGCCAGATCACCACCAAACAAACAGGATCTGGGACCACTCACAGCCAGATCAGCACCAGCCAGCCTGGATCTGGGACCACTCACAGCCACATCACAACCAAACAAACAGGATCTGGGACCACTCACAGCCAGATCAGCACCAGCCAGCCTGGATCTGGGACCACTCACAGCCAGACGACCACCAAACAGCCGGGCTCTGGAGCCGTTCACCTGGTTCCCCTCTCGGTTCCTCTGCTGCTGTCCATCGTACCTGTCCTGTTCTCCTCTTTTGTCCTTTCATAGAAAGTTTAATTGGTTTTGTTTAAGTAATACCAGAAGTTGTGTGGTTCTAATTGGACTATTTTCTCCATTAATTGATTACTCATTTTGTCTTGTCAGAAAATAGAGAAATATGTCATTTATAACTTCACAAGGCCCGATGTACTCAAAGATTTGGACCAACCAAGAACTTTAAACTTGTTGGTGTCGACCATCTTCAACATCATGACATTAAATAAATAACATTTCTGAAATCTGGAGTGTTAACTGTAACTTGTGTGTTTGATTATAATCAGTTAATAAAATGGACAATTTAAAAAAAAGCTATTTAAAGATCATTTCATTGACCATTTAATGAATAAATAATAAATTAATAATGATTAACATTTTAAAATGTCATTTAAAAGGGCTTTAAAATTCAACTAATTTACCAATATTCAATCTCACAGTTGATTTGTTTCCTTTCTTTAACAATTTGTTAAAATTTTTTGATCATTTAGATTTAAAGTCTTTCACATAAAAATGTATTCAAACAGATGAATTGTTTGGTCGTAATATGTTTGATTGAAACAATGGCAAATAAAATAAAGCTTTTTTGTAAAATTCAATTATTGATGTATCATTTGAAGACAGAATGAAATGATTATTATTTGATGAATGTAATTCTCCTTTCACACGTTTTAAATTAAATGACATGACTGAAAAAAAGGTTTATATTTGATTATTGACTCAGCTTTTCATCTATGCATGCTGTAAAATTGTGAAAATGGCTGCTAATCTTTTAAAATAATATTCCTGTGGGTTGATGAGTGATGACCTCGACCCCTGCGGAGGGTAAAGTCACAGACTCACACAACCTTCACAGACACTGAATCTCCCTCCAAACTAAATGTAAAGTTTGCAGCCCTGGTGAAGGTGTCTATGTTTGCAAACTCTAACTGGCAGATCCAGTTTGTAACAAGTCATGTGTTACTGGAGAAAAACAACAACATTAACCTCCATAAAAAGATCACGTAAAGCAACAACTGTGTGAGTCATGTAATACTATACTGCACACACACACACACACACACTTACGGTTTTGTTTTCTTGTGTGCTACTGTAAACGTCTCGGGTTACGTAGGTAACCCTTGTTCCCCGAGAAAGGGGAACGAGACACTGCGTCGGTGACGACACTATGGGAACGCCTCTAGGCGTGGCAGGGCTGAATGCGAATGAAAACTACTCCAATCCTATTGGCTCAGAGAGAACGGTAGCATGTGACGGCGTAACCGTAGGTGTATATAAGCACGCCGGCACATAGGTACATCAGCCTTAACTATGAAGCAAGGCACTCCAGGCGGGAGAGGTGCGGTGAACCCGGCGCAGTGTCTCGTTCCCCTTTCGGGGAACAAGGGTTACCTACGTAACCCGAGACGTTCCCCTTCGAGGGGAACTCGAACTGCGTCGGTGACGACACTATGGGAACGAGATACCCCCGCCTGCCCTAGCGTGCAGGCACCCTGTGGGCACGACTAAAGGGAGAGCGCTCTGGTGCCGGGTGCGGAGGGAAGGTCCAGACTGTAAAAACGGATAAAGGTGTGAGGAGTGGCCCAGCCAGCCGCATCACAAACCTCCTGGAGGGATGCTCCAGAGAGAAGAGCCGCGGAGGCTGCCATGCCTCTCGTGGAGTGAGCCCTCACAGCCATAGGTGAAGGCAATTTGCGCACCTGATAGGCCAGGGAGATTGTCTGAACAATCCAGTTACTGATGGTCTGTTTGGAAGCCGGGAGTGCCTTCCTCCACTGGGAGGACCTCACGGTGTATATACTCAATGCCCTGACAGGGCAGAGTAAGTGAAGTCTCCCGTCCTCTACCGTCACATGTGGTGGAGGATGAAATGCCTGCAATACTACTGGCCCCACCCTGTTGGATTGCACCTTGGGAATGTACCCCGGGGAGGGTGGGATGTCCCCTGGGGCAAACTCCAGGCATCGAGGGGAAACCGAAAAGGGCCTGGAGGTCCCCCACCCTCCTCAGAGAGGTGATAGCGAGGAGAAAAACCATTTTCAGGGTCAAGTACTTGGCCTCGGCCGAGTCCAGGGGTTCGAAGGGGGCCTCAGCCAATGCTTCCAGAACCACCGTAAGGTCCCAGGTGGGGACTCTGGGGCGAGTTGCAGGTCTCATCCTCCGGGTCCCACGGAGGAATCGTACGACTAAGGGGAGTCTCCCCAGAGGCCCATCCCTAGAAGGCGCGTGGAAAGCCGATATAGCTGCCACGTAAACCTTGAGGGTGGACGGGGAAAGGCCCGCAGAGAAGCGGTCCTGCAAAAACTCCAGCACCTGAGCCACCGGGCAGGTAACTGGGTCCACCATGTGTGTCCTACACCATGTGGAAAACACCTTCCATTTTATGCCGTACATCCTCCATGTGGACGGGGCCCTGGAGCTAAGGAGCGTCTCGACTGTTCCGGCCGTGAGGCCCGCATCTAGGTACTGCGCCCCTCAGGGGCCAGACCCACAGCTGCCACAGGGCGGGGCAAGGGTGAAGAACCGGCCCCCTCCCGGGACAACAGGTCTCTCCTCAGAGGTACCTGCCATGGCGGACCGTCCAGGAGAGCCGTCAAGTCCGAGAACCATACTCGGTCGGCCAGAACGGTGCTACTAACAGTAGGCGGATGCCATCCTGACGGACCCTCTCCAGGATCCCCGGGAGCAGAGCTGACTGGGGGAAAGCGTACAACCGCCGCCTTGGCCACACGTGTACCATGGCGTCCAGCCCTGGTGGGGCCGGGGGTGTCAGGGAAAACCACAGAGGACAGTGCGTAGTCTCTTGAGACGCAAACAGGTCCACGTCTATGGGCCCGAACTTTTCGCATAAGAGCTTCACCACCTCGGGGTGAAGTCTCCATTCCCGTCGTCAGCGCCTGCCTCGACAGCAGGTCTGCTCCCTGATTCTGAGTCCCAGGGATAAACATCGCTCTGAGAGACCGGAGTCTCTGCTGGGACCACAGGAGGATCTGATGCGCCAGTCTGCAAAGAGGACGCGAGCACAGACCCCCCTGGTGATTCAGATAGGCCACCACTGCCATATTGTCGGATCTGACAAGAGCGTGGTGACCCGGAGTCTGGGCAGGAAACTCCTCAGAGCCTGGAACACTGCCAGCATCTCGAGGCAATTGATGTGCCATGACGAGTGATGCTCCTGCCCAAACCCGTATGCTGAGCGGTTTCCCATGACCGCTCCACCCGAGTGAGGGAAGCGTCTGTCGAAGCGAGTACTCGGCGACAAGGCGCCTAGCTGGGGCCTTGGGACAGGAATCCAGGATCCTTCCACTTCAACAGGGCACGAAGACACCTGCGCGTGACCTGTATTAGGCGGAACGGACTCCTCCTCAGAAAAAACCCTTTGGTTTTCAGCCACCACTGGAGAGCCCTCATGTGGAGCAGACCAGAAGGTATCACGCTGGATGCTGCTGCCATGAGACCCAATATTCTCTGGAAGTGTTTTACCGTGATAGCCTGGCCCAGCCTCACTCTCTTCACCGTGTTCACCATGGACTCGATACGTGCTGGAGACAAACGTGCCTGCATCGACAGTGAGTCCCATACTACCCCTAGGAACACAGTTCTTTGGGCTGGTGTCAACACACTTTTCTTCACGCTGAGCCTCAGCCCCAAGCGTTGAAGATGGCGAGAACGACATCTCGATGCCGAACCGCCAAATCCGCGACTGCGCCAGGATGAGCCAGTCGTCGATGTAATTCATCACTCGGATGCCCTGGAGCCGCAGAGGGGTCAGGGCTGCATCCATACACTTGGTGAAAGTGCGAGGGGAGAGTGCGAGGCCGAAAGGCAAAACCCGGTATTGGTACGCCACTCCCCCGAAGGCGAATCTCAGGAACTTCCTGTGGGAAGGTCGAATAGAGATGTGGAAGTATGCGTCCTTCAAATCTATAGTGATGAACCAGTCCTCGGACTGGATTTGGCTCACGATGGCGGGGATGGTGTCTCCTCAGAGATCGGTTCAGAACCCGCAAATCTAAGATCGGACGCAGGCCTCCATCTTTCTTGGGGACGATGAAGTACCGGCTGTAGAAACCGGACTCGCGGGCTAGCGGGGGAACGATCTCCACGGCCCCCTTCTTCTCCAGCAGCGAGCAAACTTCCTGCTCTAGCAGTAGGTGTAGCTCTGGGCGTACCACCGTCTGGGTTACCCCCGTGAATTTGGGGGGGCTGACCCGGAACTGTAGTCTGTAACCTTCGATGACGGTGCGCAGGACCCACGGGGACACTTTCGGCAGGCTCCGCCAAGCCCCTGCGAACGTCACCAGCGGGACCAGCCCCTCGGGGCTGGTGGTCTGCGCTTCGTGCAGTCCTCGGATGGCCTCCTGAAGCATGTCGCCAGGACAGACTCGCCGATGATCTGCAACCTGGGGCCCGAGCCTCTGATCGATTGCACGCCTCGGGCCGGCAGAGTAGTGACAGCTTCGGTGGTAATCAGCGCGTCCCGCAAGCCTCGGCGCGGGAACACGCTTGTCGAAGATCTGCAACCTGAGGCCTCACCCCGATCGACTGCCGCTCGGGGCCGGCAGAGCAATGGAGGCTTCGGTGGTGATTAGCGCGTCCGAGCGCCGGGCGGCGGGAACATGCTAATAGTTGCTCGGAGGTGACCTCAGTCGGCCTCCGGGGCTGAAACACAAAGTCAGGACCTCTTTGCCTTACCCCTCCGTGACTGAATGACGGTCCTCAGATCCTGTCTGTCAGGAGGGTTTGCACGGGAGCGTCGCCCCGCGTCCCAAGCCCTGCGAGGGGGACCGCGAGAAGCCACACTTTGCCGCTGATCCTGACGGTAAGAGCTGGTTGATGGTTGTACTCTAGGTGCAGAAGCTGTCCCACCGGCTCGGCGGGGGAAATACTGCCGGAAGGCCTCCCCCTGCGTTTTTACATGACGGAATCTGTCCACCACTGAGTTGACTGTGTCTCCAAACAAACCAGTCGTGGAGACTGGTGCATCTAACAGGACTTGACGGTCCTTCTCCTTGATGCCTGACAAGTTCAACCAAAGGTGCCGCTCAGTGGCCACCAGGGCAGACATGGATCGCCCAACCGAGCGAGCCGTCTCTTTGGTCACCCTGAGCGCCAGATCCGTGGCTCTGCGCAGCTCCGCCATACCTTCTTCAGAGGGGCCGCCGCTGTCGGCCATATCCTGCAGCAAATCCGCCTGATACGCCTGCAAGACCGCCATGGTGTGCAAGCTTGCCCCCGCCTGGCCTGCAGCCATAAACGCCTTCCCCACCAGCTGACGACGTCATCCGGCAAGGTCTGGTGGGTAACGCTGGTCTGTCCAAGGATGATGCCAAACGAGGGGAAAGATAGCTAGCCAGCGCTTCCTCCACCCGTGGCATCGCTCCATAGCCGCTCTCCTTAATCCCGTCCACGTTGCTGTAGTCCAGCAGCAGGGGAGTAGACAGCCTGGCGGAGAAAGGTTTATCCCATGATTTACACAACTTCGTTATGTAAATCAGGGAAGAAGGGCAGAGAGCGGCTGTGGAGGTGCTGAGTGGCTCCGAAGGAAGCGATCATCCAGCCTACTGCTGGTATTAGGCTTCTGCGAGGCTTGTGGCCAATCCAGGCTGAGCCTAGCCACAGCCCGCGTCACCACTTCCAACAGTTCATCATAATCCGGCGCGGCGCTCTTCCGATGACGCCGGCCCGACACCCGGAAGTCTTCCTCCTCCCCCACGACGCCTAGCACATCCAGCTCCTCAGAGCCAGAGTGCAACAATCCTGGCGAAGTGCGTTCCCGATCAAAAGAAGCCGAAACACGGGCTTCGAGCGGGAATGAGGAGAGTCGGAGTTAGCCGATGACTGGAGAGAGAGGACATCCGCCGTCTCGAAATCCTCCAGCAGATCCTGCTGCGATCCCCATGACCGGCGCTGCCGGTCTGCCTCAGCAACCGCAGGCCCAGAGCCACGGGGAGAGCGTATCTGGCCGTCCTCAGAAAACAGCGCCCTACGAGACCTCAGTACTCGTAGGGGCAAGGCCTCGCAATGATCACAAGCAGCTCCCTCGAGAGCTGCCGTGGCGTGCGGCAGGCCCAGACAGGCGACACACAGCTCATGTGAATCTCCTACCGTGAGAAACCTTGAACAAGGAGGCACACATCTACGGAACTGGTCCTGTCTCTGCGACGCTGAAGACATACTTCCAGGTAAGAACTTTTGCCAAGTTTTGCGGGAGCTTTCATTAACAGCAAACAACCAACGTGCCTGCTGAATAGAGAAGGCTAATGTACCTATGTGCCGGCGTGCTTATATACACCTACGGTTACGCCGTCACATGCTACCGTTCTCTCTGAGCCAATAGGATTGGAGTAGTTTTCATTCGCATTCAGCCCTGCCACGCCTAGAGGCGTTCCCATAGTGTCGTCACCGACGCAGTTCGAGTTCCCCTTTCTCGGGGAACAACACTGTGCTACTGTGACTGTACACTGATGCTTTGCCAGAAAGTATTTGGTGCTCACCAGAAAGTATTCAGTGGGCACAAGAAACAATCTTGTGCTCACCAGAAAGTATCTGGTGCGCACGAAAAACTATCTCGTGCTCAAGAGAAAGTCTTTCAGCTGTCTACAACTTCCAGAGATGGCAACAGGCCATCATGGCAGCAGAGGTGTAATGTCCTTATAATGAAGTCCAAAGTTGAAATATAACTGAATTAACTCAATCATTTTCACACAGAAACATGGCTCTGGGTGTCCTCCGGTGTCCGACATATATTCTTTGCTCACCAGATACTTTCTGGTGAGCACCAGATACTTTCTGGTGAGCACGAGATTGTTTCTCGAAAATTCTATTTTTATTTTTTTTTAACCCATGTCCCCTTAGGGGCTCAGTAGGAAACTAAGGTCTGAAATTGTCTTAAATTTACTTTAGGATAATTGTCATGCACAGTCGCCTAAAACGCCTAATTAGCATGTATTAGTATGATTTTTTTCTTGTAATTGACAATGCGATACTCTGCCATTAATATAACTCGTATGTTACATTTACGTTAGCGGCAGACGTTGATGTCTGGCTGTGTCATATTATCGTCAGTTGTGGCTGCAGGATTGGGAGACGCAAGTTAAAGCAGTTGGAGGAAGATCTGATTCTTCTGTCTTGCTCAAACAACTGTACATCACATCCTCCTTTCATTTGCGCAGGTCCAAGAAATTATCTATAAGTACAGGTTGAACTGTGTCTTTCACTGTGATTAGTTTCCTCCACGGATGATCCATGTTTGTCTCTCCCTTTGACCTGTGAGCACGGCCGGAAAGTGAAAGTGAAACCAAAGTTCGGTCATTGTTTCCTTGCTGCCTTTCTTTATGTGTGGGCTACTCTTCTCTGTTATTTTAGGAGTTTATACTGAGTTTAACAGCAGTGTGTGAGTTAGGGCTGGGTGATATGGCCAAAAATGTTAAATGATAAAAAAAAAGTCAAATCATTATTTAATTGTTATTTTTGTTATTAGAAGTTTAAAGGCTGATTTTTGCTCCTGAGTGAAAGTTGAAGAAACCAGATGGTTAATTGTTAAACTTTTCTTTATGGTCCGAACATGACAAACACTTGATGCTAAACAGCAGCCTCGTATCAAACAGTGGATCACGTCACAGGTCTGAGGTAGAACATTCAAAACAACAAACATGCATGAGAAAAATAAATTAAAGTCTTTTCCTCAACAAAATAGATCCATCCATCCATCGTCAACCGCTTATCCTGCGTACAGGGTCGCGGCACAAAATCGATATCTTAATAAAAAACAAAGTGCTAATTTGTTCCTGTTTCAAATGACTAAAATCAAATATTTATTGAACATTTGTTATACTGTTATTGATCATGATAATTAGCACTATTGTTTTATTGCCCAGACCTAGTTCACTTTCATAAACTGACATGATCAGTTCACCAAAAGCAAGGCGCCTGTCTGCACCGTCAGACTTTTGAATTTTATTTGCAGGACACTGTGACATATTTCCGCCCAAGTAGTTGTTTTATGTGGATAGACAATGAATTTGCATTCATGTGGTCGTGGTGTCCTTGAGGTGGTTTTACTGATCGGATCACAATCTGTCCTCAGTGTGTCTCTGTTGCATTCACACATGCACTGTGGTCAAGTGCTACCCGATCACAATCTGATCCCCCAAAATGCATTTCAATGCCAGGTGTAAACAGCCCCGATGTTCCCGATTCGGAACATGCAGTAATTCACCTGGGGTGACAATAAAACATCCAAATATGTCATTGCCTCATCTACTAAAGAAAGAGTCAAAGAAATAGTTTCAAAATCTTGGAGTCTGAAATTTACATTTGTTGAGGTCTTCAAAAAGTCTTAAAAAGCATTAAATAAGACTCATTATCAGAATTAACCCTGAGTCTCTTGGATGAGGGATGAAACGTCTTCCAGTATCTTGAACCAGGTCCAGTTGCCCTTGATTATAACCTTCCTTGTATAACTTTGACCTGGATGACTGAGAACCTTCACAGACAGTTTAGTGGCAGATAACATGATGTTCCAAAACATCAACAGAGTGAGTCTCTCTGCACTGGGTGAACCTGCTGTACAGAGTCCCTTTCAAAATAAACTCAATTCATGTAAAACAAGTCATAGAAGTGAGGTGTAAGGCGTGTCATTGGACAGGTGTGTTTGTGTTGGACGTAGACTGAATGTGAGAGGGAGGGGAGAAGAAGGGTATTTATGCAGGTGCAGATCTGATGATCTGTACTTACAGTTATGGCTTTCTACAAAGTGATCTGTGTGGTGACTCTACTGACTCTCCTGACACAAGGTAAAGACCCTCCTCTCTGTGCACACCTGAGCTAATCATGTTTGAGATCTAATGACTGCTGTACGGTAGTTTTTAGAGGAAAAAGTATCACGTACTAGTGGAAATTCTGAATTTATTTAAACTTTTTTACAAAGCTGTAGCAATGAAAAGTACAAAACTAAAATTTAAAATAAAGCTTTACCGACACAATCTGTCTCCGATTTGCTCTTCTGATTGACAAGCCAGGATTAAACAGAAAAAATCTTCCACTTACAGAACATGAAGTTCATCAGTTACCTTGTTATATTAAGTAAATATTAGTAATAATAATAAAGTAATGATATTAAATATAAGTTGAACCAGAGCTGAAATTTGTCAGTAAGTTCAGTTTGGTTTTATCCCTGTCATCTAGGATATGGGACTAACAAATGAAAATGAATTTGGGGTGAAAAATCAGGCAAAGGAGAGATGCGTTAAAGAATAAATACATTTTTTTACAAAACCAAAAGTCAATACAAGGAAAAGAAAATGTTCTTGCTGAAAACTAGAGATGGGTAAAGGACTAACAACAACAAAAGAAAGACCAGGTTACATTTATAACTTGCAGTAACAGAATTAGTAGTGATACATTTAGCAGCAGAATAAGCAGTAGCAGAATAACATATGGTCATTTCAGCCCATCCTCACTAGTAAAACAGAGTAAAGTTGAAGCTTTCAAAGCAGCTTATTAGGACCCATACTTATGTTTTGGTTATTGTATTTTTTGTGTGCATAATGATATTTAGGGAATATTGAAATCTCCTTTTCTCTAACTGGTAAATGATTTCCCTGACTGTTAGCTGAGAGAGGAACGGGTTTAAAGTGTCAGTAATCAAAAATCTTTGTGTTTGAGTTCAGTAATAAATGTTACAGATGATCACAAATTTCCACCCATATAAATATCACATATCAATGTAGCCTGAGACATTTACATATAAACACAAAGTTGATGTTTCAAAAATGTTTTCTGTTTATTTTTGTTATTTTCAGAGTCTCAGTCACAACTAGGTGGTAAGTCAACGTTTTATGCTCACTTTTTTTCTTCCTGTCTGTCATTTTGAACAGGTTTTTGGGACATAAACATTTTGTTCCTTTCATCCCTGCATGCTCACTTTGTCTTTATTATCTCTCTCCTCGCTGTGTGGTCAGCCTACGCTCAACAACAATATTTTTTGGAGGCTTTGCATTTAAAGGGGCTACATGTAGTTTTTCTACTAAAATGAATCCTTTTTTATTTCCTGTGTGTGAAGGGGTTGTAATCTGACATTAAAATGATCCACTTGCCGGGTTTGGCTTTTAACTCTGAAGGCAAATATTCCTATTCCTATTCAAAGGCTCCGGGTCGGATTTTCCGTGAAATCCAGTGACTGACACCATGTGCGCTCCCGAACCTCTCGCTGTGTCTACTGACTTTGAACTCAGCAACGACGACATGGAGTCTGCTAACACTAAGAAAGACCTGCTCCCAGCACAACACAGACTCCACATAAGGATAAAAAACAAAAAAAGTTTTATCTGCTAAAGCTCGTCGGGCCAAATGTGAATCGTATCGATTTTGGACAAAAACATGGAACATCGGCAGGGCTTTTGAATCAGAGAAACTTCCGCTTTGTTTTGGGTATAAATTCAGACCCGGAGTTGGCTTTTCTCCTATTAGATAGCTAAGCTAACATTACTACAAAGCATGTAAAATATATTTTGATTTTTTGCTTCAGTTGGCTCAAGTTAGATAGCGTTAGCTCGCAGAACGAGAAACGAGAACGAGAAATGCCGAGCAGTTGCTAAAGTTGTCCGGTGCAAAGTTATATAGCTTTCACATTAACGTTACTTCACCAACCAATGCGACCCAAAGTGTCAAAGCCTTCAAGAAATGATGTAACGTGGAACGCTAATGTGGAACGATTTGTTTACTATCCCATAGTGATGCAGCCACGAGCAGCTAGCTAACGCTACAGTAGCTCTGTTTGCTGTTTGCTTCGTAACGTTCAGTTTAGATTTATTGCCTTTTACTGATGGGTACACAGCTTCTCCACCTCTCAGTCGCTGTAACTAACATGACCCACATAATATAAAACCCAGAGGAAGAAGAGCCATCCACTAACACCAGTTACAGTAAAGTTACTGCGGTCTGACTGTTATAAAGTGTGACACAATCTTATAATATTCAGTCCAGCTCTCTACCGGTTTCATTATCATCCAGTACATGTAGCTGTGCTGACACTGCTGAGCCTCCGGTGGCAGATTCACAGATAGTAAAGATAGTTACTGAAAGCAGCAGGCGAGCTAACGATGTAGCACGTTGGCTAAATGCAGTAAATGTACCGTGATCATGTAACGAGCCTGGATTAGTTCAACCTGCAGCTGATAAAACTATTACTGTAACCTTGCAGTGGGAGTTTACCTGAGTTTCCACCATGTTGTGTGAAGCTGGCTCCCCACCTGCCTGTAGCCGCTCTCCCTTTGCCTTTTTTCGGGAGTACTGTGCCGATATGCCGCTGTCTCGCTGCGCTGAATCAAGTAATGTTACGGGAACATTGAAATAACAGAGCCTGAACATGTCTGAGTGAAAAGCCACAGCCTGCATGCTGCTGTTCCTGCGTTTATTGCAGGATTTCTGTATGAAATTTGTATTTCGGATTCTGCTCGCTCATGAGTTCAAGCGAGCACGAGCACACACCTGGTTGCAACCTTACCGCTAGTGGCCACTGGAAACTACATAACTACTTCTTTACCCACAAATCATTTTAAAATTGTCTTTACCATAAATGTAGATCACATTCACACTCTCTGTGGTAAAACAGTAATGCCTCCATAAGCCTTTCAAAATAAGAGCTGAAACATGGACATTATCTTCTCTGCATCTGATGTTGTGTGGACTTCCATAGTTTGGTTGGTGAAGAGTGCCTTTGTTATAAAGTTAAAAGCAAGTTAAAGCATCAATACAGCAAGAGAGTTACCAAAAAGTGCAATCAATACCAGAAAATTGTAAGGGGATAGAAGAAGAAGAACACAGGATGCATGTTAGAGTTTAGGGGTGTTTTCAGGAGCTTCTTGAAGTTAGAGAGGGACGCCCCTGCTCTGATGGCGTGTGGCAGCTCGTTCCATCATTGTGGTGTCACAGATGAGAACAGGGGACTAAATAACAGTTTTAGTAGATTAATAAACTAAGAAATTAATCTGTGTCAATTTTTGTAGTAAAACAATTTATTGAGTTTACTTAAAACAACATTAACAGAATTAAAGTTGACCACTCAAGTGTCTCAGGGTACATCCAGACTACTGCGTTTTTATTTAAAGATAGTTTAAAACAAATATGAGCTCCTGTTAGGATTTGGTTTAGTGCTGTTGTTTTTGTCTTTGTTTATTTGATATTGTCATGGTTTGGAGTTCATTCGCTTTAAGTAACTGTCTTGTCTCTTATCATATTTCCTTAGTTCTGTGTCTCAGTTCATGTCTTTGTGTTTTCTCCAATTCTGTGTACTTCTGTATTATTTTGTCCATGTTTGTGCTGTGTTCTGTTTAATCTTAGTTCAGTCTGTTTTCCTTGTTAGTTGTTAGTTTATTGGTGTCTCTGCCTTCCCTGCTGTCTCTCTGCTCCCGCCCTGCTCATTAGCCCCTGTGTATAAATGTTTGGTGTTGCTGTTCATTTCCTGTCTGGTCATTGTTGTGTGTAGTCCTGCCAGCCTGCCTTACTCGTCTTGTCACCCTGTTCCTTTGGATTTCTGTTGGAATTACCTTGTTTTTTAGACTCTGTTTACCAGCCACTCTGTCAGCAAGTGTGCTTGCCTTTTGTTCGTTTTGCCACAATAAACTCCCCTTTGAACATCTGTGGTGGGAAAACAGCCTGGAAGTCATCGCAAACATGCACAGCAACATGCACAGTAGAAGTGTGTACGTGTTATTTACACAGTACAATATATTTTGATAAAAACACAAAAACTTCAACAGCATCCCATTTCTGCTTTGCATGATTGAAGAGAAATTCAGGAAACCAAATGCATCGTTTTTAAAGTCCTCTGTTTTCGCCTGTCCACACTAAAATGCTACCCTAGAGTTTAAAAATGAAAATGGGTCAGCAGCATTTTCAAACTTCTCTCTTTTAGTCTGGATGGGAGGTGGAAATGTAGCAAAAGGTCTGCATTTAAAGATGCAGATGTGGCCTCAGGAACACAGGAGGAACCGGTCGCTAATACACAGGCTGTAAAAACCATCAGGTTTTAAGACACAACAAGAAGAAACAGATAAAAACAAGAAAAATACTTTTTAAGGAATTAAAATACAGGTAAAATACAACAAAAAATAATTTCAAGTAATTCAGGAAACACTCTTATTTATTTATTTATTTTTATTTATTTATGTTTATTTCAAATATATGTAAAAAGAACATTGACAAGAAAATGAAATCCAGTAAACAAATCAAAGTGATTAGAATAACACAATAATAATTTAATTAATAATAGTTACAGCCAAAGACTTTGTAAACTCTTGTCAGTGTCCATTACATATTCGAAAAGGAAAAAAAAAACCTATCCACAAATCAAAAGCTTTCAAATAATCGACCCACTTTCCAAATATTTACACATCTACATTGTTATACCCAAAAGCAAGTCAAAATGTACATCCATTATTTAAACAAGGAAAAAATAAAAAATAAACATTTACATGAACTTCTTTCCCTCCAGTTTGTGGCACTGCACCACACAACACCAGGATCGTAGGAGGGGCGGATGCTCCTGCAGGGTCGTGGCCCTGGATGGTCAGTCTGCAGTACAATGGATTTCATTTCTGTGGAGGCTCCCTAATCAACAACCAGTGGGTCCTGACTGCTGCTAGCTGTTTTGACAGGTGAGCTCTGATCCTGTCACATGACTTCACCTGTACAATCACAGTGAGCTTGTATAGCAACAAAGAAATGAAGGTGCCTCAGTAAACCACATTGAAACCACCTTTTCCATATGCTGTTAGTAACAGTCAGACACGATTACAGCTGTTTCATGTCAGTTCAGATCTTTATTGTTCCATAAAAGGATTTTTTGCAGCAGTAAAAAACAAAATAAGCACAATAAGACAAGTGAAGATGCTGCTGCTCAGAGGGAGCCTGAGTCCTTCTCCTTCTGCCCCACTGGGACCTTATTTCAGAAAAATATGCAGCCTATGGTCAAGAACCATGTTTTTCATCCTGTTTGAGTTGTGACTTGAATTACACACATGATGTTTGTAAATATAAAAATAATTTAAGACAAGAAAATCAGTTTGTTGTAAAACAGTAACATTTAGTTTTGTGTCTCTCGTCTGGCACAGTATACGTCACTTGTTTAAAGATTAATTTAGTTTAAAGTTCACACACAGTCAGCACCAGTATCCATCACATATTTAAACATATTGTCTTTTCTGCTTCTCAGCGCCACACCCGGTCTCACCGTTAACCTCGGCCTTGACACCCTGGACTTGGAGAATACAAACGCGATGTCCCGGCCTGTGTCCCAGCTCATCCGGCATCCAAACTATAATTCCACCACAAACGATAACGACATAGCCTTGCTGCAGCTGTCCTCACCTGTTACCTTCACCAACTACATCAGACCCGTGTGTCTGGCGCCGGGCGGCAGCGTCTTCAACAACGGGACAACCTGCTGGGTCACCGGATGGGGGATCATCAAAACTTGGAGTGAGAATTTAAATTTATTCGATATATGGGTGACAAGATGACGTCATTAAAGGTCCAAGTGAACCAGCAAAAATGCTAAATCACTTTTGTAACTTTGTCACTGTACTTCTGGGCTTTTACAGAAGTAAAATGTTCCATGCAGCACTTTTACTTCAGTAATAGATCATGGCCGTCTGGAACTTGCTCAGCTCGCTGCCACAGAGACTCTGCTGCAGATCAGAGGCAGAACACGGACAGATGGATATTTTCTTACAGTTAATCATCATCACAGTTGAGAGTTTCATGTCCATCCAAGACTTGAAGTGCTCAAGTGTGACTCACCAAACATCGTCTATGTGAAAGATGAATGGGATTTTTACTGCAGGAAGCAGGGCAGCCTGAAATAGAAACCACTGAGCCTTTCTCAGGTCAACAAGACTGACTTTAACATTGAAAGGGGCATTTTATAATAATGATTAAAGGTTCAGTGTGTAACATTTTGTGTCATCTAGTGGTGAGGGTTGTGAATTGCAAAACTTTATTATTGAGAATTACCACTAGTCCCTAACCTTTCAAAGAGCGTAGGACAGCTACGGTTACTGACACAGGACAAAAGGTGAGCAGAGAGTGGCCAGTCAAGAAATGAGTTTTTTTAGGCATATTTATTAAGAAATTATATTTACTTAATTATTCAGTAAAATCATTTATTATTATGACTTGGCCACTGACAGATAAGTGACAGGGTAAATGTGAGGCAAGAGTGTGACACACTGTCACTGTTTCTGCATCACAGTCCATTATGAACTACATATTAGATAAAGTTTATGAGATAAAGTTTATACAAACATCGACAAGGGAAACACATTTATTCTCTTTGTGATTATGGACCCTTGCCAAAACTGACCGCCAACAATAATATCTGACCCACTGCCAGATTACGGTGCTTTGATAGTGAAAAAAATATAAATAAATATAAATAAATAAATACTTTGATAGCGATGCTGAAATAGATCTCAGTCATGACAGCAACAGTTACTCAGATAATTACTTCCTCTTTAGTGGTTTTGCCTACAAAATACAAAAGTGTGAAAAGCGTGTTTACTCTAATGCAGTATTTGGAGTTGAACTGAGCTTTTACTTTGAAAAATTCTAAACGACACTAAAAGAGTCTGTAGCTGCTTGACACACCTCTGAAAGAGCCGTCAGAGAACGTGATTCCCCTGAATGTCCTCTGCCTGGAGATACTGGGGGAAATGAAAAAGCGTCCATAAGTTGATGGATGAGGATCAAACAAAGAACAAAAAAACAGTGCAGCACATGCTGTGATCTGATAAACATTCGCTGCAGAATCCATTTGTTGAAGAGAGAGAAAAAATTGTGCCAAACTAGGATCAAACCCCCAATTCTTGAATTTTAAGTCCTGCACCTGACTGAGCAAACCAAACATGTCAATGCAAATTAATATTATGGCTTATATTCTCATCCACCATCTAACGGTTGAAAATATTGCTCTGCTGCAAAACTTATTTGCAGACCCCTGCAGTATATTACTACTTCTTCTTCTTCTAATGTACGTATTAAACACAGTAATGAGTGTCTGCACTGCCTGAATCCTACCAGAAGTAGAACAAGAAGAACATAGAGACGAAACGAGCTCTGTAGCCTGTTTGTCCGTTTTCAGCTATGTAGAAACATGACGATGCAACATGGTGACGTCCATGAAGGGGGTGCCCGCGGTGATGGAGATGTAAATGTCTCATTCTAAGGTAATAAAAACATAATGGTTTATTATGTAAGGTCTTTACACACCACTGAAAACATAGTTATGGATCTTATACTGCATTTCTGTTGAAATATCACACACTGAACCTTTAAAGGAAAAGGCCTTTGATGTTTAGGATTTATCTCACTGTCAACAAATCGCATGAAAAGACTCAAACCAGCAACATGTCAGTCCGTCTCTCAACACTGACTTCCTGTCTGTTGCTCTCAGCTCCGAGCCCATTGGTTCCTCCTGAAGACCTAAATCTTCACAGATATATAGTTTCATGAATAAGTAATTTCCTAAAACAGCTGCTCGCTGTAGTTTCTGTCAAACAAACAGGAGGAAATGGAGCCTTTGTTGTTGCACAATTTTCAACGGTGGGTGAATCCACATGTGGAGCTCTAGAGAGTATTTGGGGCAGCAGGACAGTTTATGTGGGACCAAATCCCTGTCTCCTGTGTCTTAGCTGGACAAACCTTAACACAGAGGACAAGAGGACAGTACTGCTGGACCACAGCATTATCAGGCTGTGACACACACTGTGACACAAAGAAAAAAATACAGTCTTAACATTAATATCTCTTTTTCTTTTTTAGCTTCACTTCCTTTCCCAGAGAGGCTGCAGGAGGTGAGTCTTCCCATCGTGTCCAACAGTGATTGTAACGATGTCTACGGTGGTAAAATCACAAACAACATGATCTGTGCCGGTCTGACCCAGGGAGGAAAGGGCCCCTGCTATGTGAGTCTCTCTGCAAAACACTCCTCCATCAACTGATAACACATATGTTTAAATCTGCACTAATCAACAGATCTGACTCAGGTGAATAAAAAAGGACAGTATTTCTCTCTGAGAGCAGAAGTATAACCAAACTGTCTGACGTCTGCAGGGGGATGAAGGCGGCCCGCTGGTGACTAAAAATGGCTCGATCTGGGTCCAGGCTGGAGTGGCCAGTTTTGGAAGAGGCTGTGCCCAGCCTAATTTCCCTGGAGTCTACACCCGAGTGTCTCAGTATCAGTCCTGGATCAACAGCCAGATAAGCACCAACCAGCCAGGCTTTGGGATCCCTCGCAGCCAGTTCAGCAACAGCCAGCCAGGCTCTGGGACCGCTCAGAGCCAGAACACCACCAACGAGACAGGCTCTGGAGCCGCTCACCTGGTTCCCCTCTCGGTTCCTCTGCTGCTGTCCATCGTACTTGTTCTCTTCTCCTTCTGTGTCCTTTCATAGAAAGTTTGGTAATGATTTAATCCCAGGATGGAGTGAATCCCTTTCTCTCTGTCTCTCTGTCTCATGGTCGCATATTTTTTAGCCTTTTGAGATTCATTTATTTTAAAATAAGCAAAAAGAAAATCTTCTTCTGGAGTCAGATATTTCCGCCTGTTTCCAGTTATTGTGTTGAGAGAGTTTTGCAGAAAAGAGTCGACGAGGAGAAGAGAGGGAGCAGAAACTGGTGTACTGACACTTAAAAATTAAAGATTTAAAAAATGGCTGCTATAACTAATAAATGTTTTCATGACCGTTAACAATCTGCTGATTATTGTCCCCATTCCTTTATTCATCATTTTGTCTGTTTGTTTAAAATGGCAGCAAACAGAGAAATATGTCCTTTTAAAATGTCCACATCCCAATGTAAGATTTAAACAGTCTAAAACCCAAAGATATTCAGTTCATCATCATGTAAATCCTCACATCAGTGAAGCTGGAACCAGACAAGTCTTTGCAATTTCTGTTTAAAAAATTACTAAAACAGTTATTGATTCAATTTCTATTGATTAATGCATCTATGACCACAATTGGTCATAGATGCACTGAACCCTCACGAGGGCAAGCATCCAAACTGTAATACCACCAAAAATAACGACATAGCCTTTTGCCGCTGTCCTCGCCTTTTACATCAGACCCGTGTGTCTGGCGGTGGACGACAGCGTCTTTGACGCTGGGACGTCCTGCTGGGTCACCGGATGGGGGAGAATCCAAAGTGACGGTGAAATGTTATTTTTGCAATTTTTACATGTATTGTAAAAATTACGGTCTTCGTCCCCTTCACGGGGAACGCTTCAACTTCTGGAACCACTCACCTGGTTTCCCTCTTGGTTCCTCTGCTGCTGTCCATCGTACCTCTCCTCTTCTCCTCTTTTGTCCTTTCAGAGAAAGTTTAATTGGTTTTGTTGTGGTTCTACTTTTGATTGGACTATTTTCTCCATTAATTGATTACTCATTTTGTCTTGTCAGAAAATAGAGAAATATGTCATTTATAACTTCACAAGGCCCGATGTACTCAATTGTAACTTGTGTGTTTAATTATAATCAGTTTTAAAAAACGGCCCATTTAAAAGATTATTTAAAGATCATTAAACTGACCAATTAATGAATAAACAATAAATTAATAATGATTAACATTTTAAAATGTCATTTTAAAGGGCTTTAAAATTCAACAAATTTACCAATATTCAATCTCACAGTTCATTTGTTTCCTTTCTTTAACATTTTGTTTCAATTTTGTGATCGTTTAAATTTAAATTCTTTCACATAAAGATTTAGTTAAACAGATGAATTGTTTGGTCGTAATATGTTTGACTGACCCGGTGGCAAATAAAATAAAGCTTTTTTGTAAAATTCAATTATTAATGTATCATTTAAAGACAGAATGAAATAATTATTATTTGATGAATGTAATTCTCCTTTCACACATTTTAAATTAAATGGCATGACTGAATAAACCTACAGAAAGAAAAGCACTTGCTTCAAGGTTTTCATTTCAGCAGAATTGACCCTGTCCCAAGGCCTAGGGGGGGGCCAAGCAAAGGTCTATGGTTAACCCTTCAATGGGATCAAGTTAGACACTTTACTTACTGTCTTTTATAAATAACAAAACTTTTTAGATGTATTTGCATGATAAATAAATGTCATTAAAACATATTTCAAACTTGTCATCTGATAACCTGCTCCCTGCTGTTATTGTGAAAATGGTACGTTCGAAACATTTGGCCATTCAGATGTGCAGGACCAGCAAATGTAAAGCGAGTCACTTTAAGCGAACACTGCAGGCTGTCAGGGGCCCAAAAAAGAGCAGCCAAAACAAACAGCGAAGAATAAAATCATAGGGAGGCACCGGCCAAATCTCTGGCCAAGCAATGTGTTCAGAAGCACCATGTATGTCTGACAGATGACGGTGAGGAGCTAACAGGGAGACTAGCAAAAATTTAAAGGTTAAGCAAACTAACTTTCTACATAGCAATAGTTTATTTGAGGATTTTCAGTCAGGATTTCGAGCTCATCATAGCACAGAGACAGCACTGGTGAAAATTACTAATGACCTCCTAACTGCATCAGACAAAGGACTTGTCTCTGTATTGGTTTTACTAGATCTTAGTGCTTCATTTGATACCATTGACCATCAGATCCTATTACAGAGACTGGAACATTTCATTGGCATTAAAGGAACCGCTCTAAGCTGGTTTAAGTCCTATTTATCAGATCGATTTCAGTTTGTACATGTTAACGATGAGTCCTCCATGCATACCAAAGTTAGTCATGGAGTTCCACAAGGATCTGTGCTCAGACCAATCCTCTTCACTTTATATATGCTTCCTTTAGGCAATATTATCAGGAAACACTCCATAAACTTTCATTGTTATGCAGATGATACTCAGTTATCGATCAAGCCAGATGAAACCCATCAGTTAGCTAAGCTTCAAATGTGTCTTCAGGATGTTAAAACCTGGATGACCTGTAATTTTCTAATGTTAAACTCAGATAAAACTGAAGTTATTGTTCTCGGGCCTCAGCACCTCCGTGACGCATTATCTAAAGATATAGTTTGCCTGGATGGCATTGCCCTGGCCTCCAGCACCACTGTGAGAAATCTTGGCGTTGTCTTTGACCAGGACATGTCGTTCAACTCTCACATTAAGCAAATTTCAAGGACCGCCTTTTTCACCTACGTAATATTGCAAAAATCAGGAACATCCTGTCTAAAAATGATGCAGAAAAACTAGTCCATGCATTTGTTACTTCTAGACTGGATTACTGCAATTCATTATTATCAGGCTCTTCGAAAAAGTCCATTAAGACTCTTCAGCTGATCCAGAATGCTGCAGCACGTGTCCTGACAGGAACCAGTAAAAGAGATCATATCTCTCCTGTCTTAGCTTCTCTGCATTGGCTTCCTGTAAAATCCAGAATAGAATTTAAAATCCTTCTTCTCACATACAAAGCTCTTAATGGTCAGGCACCATCTTATCTTAAAGAGCTCATAGTACCTTACTACCCCACCAGAGCACTGCGCCCCAGAATGCAGGGTTACTTGTGGTTCCTAGAGTCTCCAAAAGTAGAATGGGAGCCAGAGCGTTCAGCTATCAGGCTCCTCTCCTGTGGAACCAGGTTCCAGTTTGGGTTCGGGAGGCAGACACCGTCTCTACATTTAAGAGTAGGCTTAAGACTTTCCTTTTTGATAAAGCTTATAGTTAGGGCTGACTCGGGTGAGTCCTGAACCATCCCTTAATTATGCTGCTAATTATGCTGCCTAAACTGCCGGGGGATTTCCCATGATGCACTGAGCTCCTCTCTCCTCTTCTCTCTTTCTCTCTGAGTGCAACCTCATTCCATTAATGCATGTTACTATCTCGACTTCTTCCCTTTCCCGTGGTCGTGTGCTTCCCCCTCCTGTCGCTTCCTGCGGGTGTTCCTGGCTCTGGAGCTGTGGAGTCTGGATTTGTTGTTGGGAGTCTCCTGCTGCCCCCGTGTTCCTGCTCGACGCCCTCTGCTACAGTTGCAACTGCTGTTACTAGTCCTATTGCTATTATTACTGTTATTATTATCATTAACATTACTATATATATCTGTACCATTTTTCATTCAGTCTATAGCAACATTACCTTTACTGTCTGTACCTCTATGTGTATACTGTGTAGGCTGCCTCCCTCTGCTCTCTCTCTCTTGCTCTCTCTCTCTCTCTCTCTCTTGCTCTCTCTCTCTCTCTCTCTTTTTCTGTCTCTCTCTCTCTCTCTCCCCCTCACCCCCAACCAGTCGAGGCAGATGGCCGCCCACCCTGAGCCATGGTTCTGCTCGAGGTTTCTGCCTCTTAAAGGAAGTTTTTCCTTGCCTGTGTCGCCTAGTGCTGCTCTTGGGGGGAATTGTTGGGCTTCTGTAAATAACTTCAGAGTACGGTCTAGACCTGCTCTTTATGAAAAGCGCTGTGAGATAACTGTTGTTATGATTTGGCGCTATATAAATAAAATTGAAATTGAATTGAATTGAATTAAGTAATATAACACGAGGCCTCACGCAGTTGAGAATGTTCACATGCTCTCATGCTCATAGACTGTATATAAGAACTGTATATCGACGTAGCTCCTGCTACATGCGATTTTCTCATGCAGTGTATTACTGATAATAACAAGTTGGGGCTAGTGAACTCATCCCAGCTGATGCAATGCGATATCACACTGTGAGTCTCGGTACATAACTGAAAATGTTTTGCAAAATTT
>JALXJV020000007.1:6451574-6495989 GCA_024633595.2 Lepomis macrochirus
AGGATGCTGGCATTTGTTGTTCGCTGATTCTCTGCAGTTTTCTTTTTCTGAATAGAATTTTTGTTGAGTTTTTGCACAAAATATGAAATTGAAGGCTTTACTTACCTACTGACATCTCCTCCAACATCAGCGGATTGTTGGTCACCTCCCGCTGTCAGTGGTAAACACCTGGATTGCCTGCCTGGGTCAGCCATCCAGCTGTCCAGGTCCGGTTTTGCCTCGATAACTTTGCAGTTGGTAGCTCGCTGTCAGCTGCTTCCAGCCAGTCCTCCATGCCTTGTGCACCCGTCTGCCATGATATGGACCATCTTCTCCCTGTGCCTGACAGTCCTCCATCTCTGTGTTTGGCTAATGGCTAGCTCCAGGCTAACACTTTCAGCGACCGGCTAAAGCTCAAGTACTCCATCCCACAGCTGCTAACTCTCAACAACTGCGCCATTCCAACGTGTATTGCAGCCATCAAAGGACTTGGACTTCAGCGCTGTCCGTGTTACATCCACAGAAGTTCCCATCGAAAGTTTTTTTACCATCAGCCTGCTCCAGCCTGCTTCAAAAATTCCATCCATCTGGATCACTGTCGCACATCTGCCGCTGCCATGAGAGCAGTGTCGCTCTCAGTGCTAGCAACACGGAAACATCGCAAGATCTCTCCACATTAAGCAGGCAAGAAAATGTGGGCTGGATTCCAGTGTACTCACGGCCTCTACAGAGAATCACCACAGCATCACTCAGCAACACTCAGAAGAGAACTTTTCAATACACAATCCCTCACAAATAAAGCATCCTTCATGCAATACCACATCATGGACAAGGTATTAGACCTCATGTGCCTGAGAGAAACATGGCACCAGCCAGGGGTTTACTCAGCGCTTAATGAAGTCTGTCCCCTCAGTTACAGCTACCTGGAGAGAGCCCGCAGCACTGGTCGGTGGTTGTGGCCTAGCTGTAATACAACCGACAGAAATTGAAGCTGTCCCCCTCCCCTGCCTCCACTGTGCTCATTTGAATGCCTAGCATTTAAATGTACACCACCTTCCCCTGTCAAAGCTCCTCATCTACCGCCCCCAAACCCAACTCAGCTTTCATCTCAGAGATACACGACCTTCTCACAACACTCTGCACCACCTCTGCCAACATTATTATACTTGGAGATATTAATATTCATGTAGACAACCCCTCCTGCCACTTAGCAGCTGAGTTTCTGCAAATACTGGACAACATCCAACAACATGTTGATGTCCCCACACACTCCAGTGGGCACACACTGGACATGGTCAATTCCAACTCCGCCCCCATTAGCAACCTTTTGGCGTATGATCTGGGTGTGTCTGACCACAAGGCCATCTCAGTGGAGCTGTGACTCCTTTCCTCACAAACCAAAGACAAGCGTCCAAATCTGCTACAGGGACCTGAAAAGATCAACCCGACACTTTGACCATAGACCTCCAACATCTCTCCTCTGCTGATTTCTCCTCAGTCACTGAGTCAGTTGACTTCTACAAGCAATCTCTGAGCATCTCTGATCTCCACGCCCTGTCAAAACTAGAACTGTCAGCTTCTTATGCCTCAGGACTCACCATTCAT
Source organism: Lepomis macrochirus (assembly GCA_024633595.2). Lineage (NCBI taxonomy): Eukaryota > Metazoa > Chordata > Actinopteri > Centrarchiformes > Centrarchidae > Lepomis > Lepomis macrochirus. The sequence goes on from JALXJV020000007.1 coordinate 6,453,159, forward strand.
AGGCAGGCTTACCGAGAACATTAGAAGTCCTTTGCAAGGTCCTTGAGAGATGCACGTTCACAGTTCTATTCAACATTATCAACAACAGCCCTGGCAACTCCCAGAAACTTTTCTCTACCATACATGACATCCTCAAATCTCTCATTCAGAAGAAAGAAAGTAGAGACCATCTGCTCCCTGCCATCCAGTTTCTCCACACTGCCTGTCCCAACTGCCGCACTCCACAGCCTGGGATTTCCCAACCTCTCTGCTGTTTGTTTTGTTATCTCACAGTGAGAGGTTGAGGACATCATCAAAAGATGAAACCATCCACCTGTGCCCTGAACCCCTTCCCCACAGCCCTGGTAAAATCCAACCTCCATGCCATAAGTCCCTCATCACAAAGGTCATTAATCACTCCCTCCTGGCTGTCCACGCTCCATCAACACTGAAAACCACTGTCATCAGGCCATTTCTCAAAAAACCCACCCTAGAACCAGAAGTCTTTGCCCACTACAGGCTCCATGTCCAATCTTCTATTTCTTTCCAAGATAGGGGAAAGGAAGTAGTTGCTGCAGAGCTTCTAAAACCATCAAGTAAAACAAGAAGAAACAGATAAAACAAGAAAAATACATGTTAATGAATTAAAATACAGGTAAAATACAATAAAAATAAATTCAGGTTGAATCAGGAAAAGCTCTCCTATAAAGGTTTTAGAGAATCACTGACTCAGCAGACCTGATTTCCTCGGCTGTTCCGAGCCTCGGGGTCCTGAATGTAAACTATACCTATGCAACTTTACATGAACTTCTTTCCCTCCAGTTTGTGGCACTGCACCGCTCAACACCAGGATCGTGAGGAGGGGAGGATGCTCCTGCAGGGTCGTGGGCCCTGGATGGCCAGTCTGCAGTACAATGGATTTCATTTCTGTGGAGGCTCCCTGATCAACGACCAGTGGATCCTGACTGCTGCTCACTGTTTCAACAGGTGAGCTCTGATCCTGTCACATGACTTCACCTGTACAATCACAGTGAGCTTGTATAGCAACAAAGAGAAAATGTAATGAGGACGCCTCAGTAAACCACATTAAAACCACCTTTTCCATATGCTGTTAGTAACAGTCAGACACGATTACAGCTGTTTCATGTCAGTTCAGATCTTTATTGTTCCATAAAAGGATTTTTTTTGCAGCAGCAAAAAACAAAATAAGCACAATAAGACAAGTGAAGATGCTGCTGCTCAGAGGGAGCCTGAGTCCTTCTCCTCCCACTGGAGGGAAAATATGGTCAAGAACCATGTTTTTCATTCTGTTTGAATAGTGCCCTGAATTACACACATGATGTTTGTAAATTTAAAAATAATTTATGTCAAGAAAGTCAGTTTGTTGTAAAACAGTAACATTTAGTTTTGTGTCTCTCGTCTGGCACAGTATATGTCACTTGTTTAAAGACAGTTTAGTCTAAAATTCACACACAGTCAGCACCAGAATCCATCACATATTTAAACATGTTGTCTTTTCTGCTTCTCAGCGACACACCCGGTCTCACCGTTAAACTCGGCCGTGACACCCTAGACTTGTTTAATACAAATGCGATGTCTCGGCCTGTGTCCCAGCTCATCCGGCATCCCAAATATAACACCACCACGAATGATAACGACATAGCCTTGCTGAAGCTGTCCTCACCTGTTACCTTCACTGACTACATCAGACCCGTGGTGTCTGGCGCAGGACGGCAGCGTCTCTAATAACGGGATGACCAGCTGGGTCACCGGATGGGGGAAAATCCAAAGTGGTGGTGAGAATTTAAATTTATTCAACAATCATTTTAAAATGTTTTGTTAATAGTGAATGATTATATGAATGAATTCAGTTTGTATTCTTGTGTTTTGCAAACGGCACCACACATTTAGACAAGATGACATCAGTAAAAGTCCATGTAAACAAATGGACAAACAAATAATTTTCGGTACTTTGTCACTGTCCTTCTGTGCTTTTACTGAAGTAAAATGTTGCATGCAGGAATTTTACTTTAGTAATGGATCATGGCCGACAGGAACTTGCTCAGCCCGCTGCCACAGAGACCCTGCTGTAGATCAGAGGCAGAAAATGGACGGATGGATATTTACTTACAGTTGATCATCATCACAGTTGAGAGTTTTATGTCCATCCAAGACTTGAAGTGCTCAACTGTGACTCACCAAACATCGTCTATGTGAAAGATGAATGGGATTTTTATTGCAGGAACCGTGGCTGCCTGAAATAGAAACCACTGAGCCTGTCTCAGGTCAAAGTCACCAAGGCTGACCTTTACATTGTGAGGGCCATTTTATAATAATGTTTAAAGGTTTAGTGTGTAAGATTTAGTGGCATCTAGTGGTGAGGGTTGTGAATCGCAACCATCTGTGCAGTCTACCACTGCCCCCCTAACCTTTCAACGACAGCTACGGAGGCTGACACAGGACAAAAGGTGTCTCTTCTGACAGCAGGGAGTGGCCAGTCAAGAAATGAGGGTTCTTTAGGTAGATTTATTAAGAAATTCTATTTACTTAATTATTCAGTTAGACCACGTGTTACTGTGACTCGGCCACTGACAGACAACATGGAAACTTTAAGCCAAGAGTGTGAAACCCTGTTTCTGCACCACAGTCCATTATAAACCGTACGTTAGATAAAGTTTATACAAAAACACATTCATTCTCTCTGTGATTATGGACTCTCGCCAAAACCTGCTGCCAGATTGTGTTTTGATAACGGCAAAAAATATAAATAAATACTGTGATAGCTTTGCTTAAAAATAAATCTCAGTCATGACAGCAACAGTGACTCACATAATCACTTCCTCTTTAGTGGTTTTGCCTACAAAATAAAAGCTTGACTTCAGTTGTCTTCTGTAAAGCTTTATTTGGAGATGAACTTTAGAGCTGAGCTTTTACTCTTTTTTTCCTGAATTCTGAACAACATTAAAAGAGTCTGTAATCAGGCAGGTGATTCTACTAAATGTCCTCTGCCTGGAGATATTAGGAAAATCAAAAACTGTCCGTAGGTTGATGGACGCAGCTCAAACACCGAAACAAAAACAGTGCAGCGCATGCCGTGATCTCAGAAACATTCACTACAGAATCCATTTATTAAAGAAAAAATGGTCCCAGGTTACGATCAAACCCCCAATCCTTGAATTGTTAGTCCTGCACCTTACCAACTGAGCTAACCAACCAACATGTCAATACAAATCAATATTATGGGTTTATCTAATTGTTGAAAATGTTGCTCCAATTCAGAACTTATTTGCAGACCCCTGCAGTATATTATTACCAATTCTTCGTCTTCTAACGTGGTTCAACATAGTGATGTCTGCACTGCCTGAATTCTACCAGAAGAACAACAAGATGAACATAGTGACAGAACGCGCTCTGTTTGTCCGTTTTCAGCTACTGTAGAAACATGACGATGCAGGTCTTTACACACCACTGAAAACTTAGTTATGGATCTTATATTGCATTTCTGTCAAAATATTTCACACTGAACCTTTAAAAGGAAAAGGCCTTTGATGTTTAGGATTTTTCTTACTGTCAACAAATCCCATGAAAAGACTCAAACCAGCAACATGTCAGTCCGTCTCTCAACACTGTCTGACTTCCTGTCTGTTGCTCTCAGCTCTGAGCCCATTGGTTCCTCCTGAAGAAGTAAATCTTCTCAGATATATAGTTTCATGTTTAAAAAGGTTCAGTAAATTTCCTAAAACAGCTGATCACTGTAGTTTCTGTCAAACAAACAGGAGGGAATGGTGCATTTGTTGTTGCACAATTTTCAGTGGTGGATGAATCCACATGTGGAGCTCTAGAGAGTATTTGGGACAACAGGACGGTTTATGTGGGACCAAATCCCTTTGTCTCCTGTGTCTTAGCTGGACAAACATTAACACAGAGGACAAGAGGGAAGGACTGCTGGACCACAACAATATCAGGCTGTGAGACACAAACTGTGATACAAAGAAAAAATACAGTCTCAACATTAATGTCTCTTTTCTTTTTCAGTTCCACTTCCTTACCCAAGGAGGCTGCAGGAGGTGAGTCTTCCCATCGTGTCCAACAGTGATTGTAACGCTGCCTACGGTGGTAAAATCACAGACAACATGATCTGTGCCGGTGTGACTCAGGGAGGAAAGGACTCCTGCATAGTGAGTCTGTCTGAAAACAACTGAACACAAATCTGCACTAATCAATAGATCTGACTCCGGTGAATAAAAAGGACAGTATTTCTCTCTGAGAGAAGAAGTATGAAGTATAACGACCTGTCTGACGTCTGCAGGGGGATGAAGGCGGCCCACTGGTGACTAAAAATGGCTCTATCTGGGTCCAGGCTGGAGTGTTGAGTTTTGGAGGAGGCTGTGCCCTGTCTAATGTCCCAGGAGTCTACACCCAAGTGTCCCAGTATCAGTCCTGGATCGACAGCATCTCTGGAGCCGCTCACCTGGTTCCCCTCTTGGTTCCTCTGCTCCTGTCCATCGTACCTGTTCTCTTCTCCTTCTCTGTCCTTTCATAGAAAGTTTCGTAATGATTTAGTATACCAGGATGGAGTGAATTTCTTTCTCTCTGCCTCGTGGTCGCATATTTTTCTTTAGCCTTCTGAGATTCATTTACTTTAAAAGAAGCAAAAAAATCTTCTTCTGAAGTCAAATATTTCTGCCTGTTTCCAGTTATTTTTGTGTTGAAGGAGTTTTGCAGAAAAGAGTCGACAGAAGAGAAGAGAGAGATCAGAAACTGGTGTACTGACACTTGATTTAAAAAATGGGTGCTACAACTAATGAAAGTTTTCATTAACAATCTGCTGATTATTTTCCCCATTAATTTATTCATCATTTTGTCTGTCTGTTTAAAATGGCAGAAAATAGAGAAATATGTCCTTTTCAAACGTCCACAGCCCGATGTGAGATTCAGACCAACAGTCTAAAACCCAAAGATATTCAGTTCATCATCATGTAAATTATCACATCAGTGAAGCTGAAACCAGACAAGTCTTTGCAATTTCTGTTTATAAAATTACTAAAACAGTTATTGAATAAATTTCTATTGATAAATGCATCTATGACCAATCTTGGTCATAGATGCGCTCAACCCTCACAAGGGCAAGCATCCAAACTGTAATACCACCAAAAATAACAACATAGCCTTGCTCCAGCTGTCCTCACCTGTTACCTTCACTGACTACATCAGACCCGTGTGTCTGGTGGCGAAAGGCAGCGTCTTAATGCCGGGACGACCTGCTGGGTCACCGGATGGGGAAACATCCAAAGTGACGGTGAAATGTTATTTTTGCAATTTTTACATGTATTGTAAAACTTACGGGCTTTGTCCCCTTCACGGGGAACGCTTCAACTTCTGGAGCCGCTCACTTGGTTCCCCTCTCGGTTCCTCTGGTGCTGGCCATCTGTACCTGTCCTCTTCTCCTCTTTTGTCCTTTCATAGAAAGTTTAATTCGTTTTGTTTAAGTTTTACCGGAAGTTGTGTGGTTCTACTTTTGATTGGACCATTTTCTAAATTAATTGATTACTCATTTTGTCTTGTCAGAAAATAGAGAAATATGTCATTTATAACTTCACAAGGCCCGATGTACTCAAAGATTTGGACCAACCAAGAACTTTAAACTTGTTGGTGTCGACCATCTTCAACATCATGACATTAAATAAATAACATTTATGAAACCTGGAGTGTTAATTGTAACTTGTGTGTTTAATTATAATCAGTTTTTACCAATGGCCCATTTAAAAGAAAAAGGTTATTTAAAGATCATTAAACTGACCAATTAATGAATAAACAATAAATTAATAATGATTAACACTTTCAAATGTAATTTTAGAGGGCTGTAAAATTCAACTAATTTACCAATATTCAATCTCACAGTTGATTTGTTTCCTTTCTTTAACAATTTGTTTCAATTTGTGATCATTTAGATTTAAATTCTTTCCCATGAAGATTTAGTTAAACAGATGAATTGTTTGGTCGTAATGTGTTTGACTGACCCGGTGGCAAATAAAATAAAGCTTTTTTGTAAAATTCAATTATTAATGTATCATTTAAAGACAGAATGAAATAATTATTATCTGATAAATGTAATTCTCCTTTCACACATTTTAAATTAAATGACATGACTGAATAAACCTGCAGAAAGAAAAGCGCTTGCTTCAAGGTTTTTCATTTCAGCAGAATTGACCCTGTCCCAAGGCCTAGGGGGGGCCCAAGCAAAGGTCTATGGTTAACCCTTCAATGAGATCAATTAGACACTTACTGTCTTTTATAAATAACAAAACGTTTTAGATGTATTTGCATGATAAATAAATGTCATTAAAACATTTTTCAAACTTGTTATCTGATGACCCGCGCCCTGCTGTTATTGTGAAAATGGTAAGGTCGAAACATTTGGCCATTCAGATGTGCAGGACCCGCAAATGTAAAGCGAGTCGCTTTAAGCGAACACTGCAGGCTGTCAGGGGCCCAAAAAAGAGCAGCCAAAACAAACAGTGAAGAATAAAATCATATGGAGGCACTGGCCAAATCTCTGGCCAAGCAATGTGTTCAGAAGCACCATGTAGGTCTGACAGATGACGGAGATGAGCTAACAGGCAGACTAGCAAAACTTTTAAGGTTAAGCAAACTAAATAACGTAACACGAGGCTTCACGCAGTTGAGAATGTTCACATGTTCTCATACACTGTATATAAGAACTGTATATCGACGTAGCTCCCGCTACACGTCGATTTTCTCACGCAGTGTATAACTGATAATAACGAGTGAACTCCTCCCAGCTGATCCAATCGGTACATAACTGAAAAAGTTTTGTAAAATCTGAGGCGCAGACCTGCTCTGTTTGGGACTGTGAGCTGCACTTTGTCTGAGGTGCTGAAGTGAACATTTGTGTGTATTTGTGGTGATATTTCTGTCTGATCAAAAGTGTAGTAAGTTTTATTTATCCACCTCCTCCTCTCATCCAATAGTTCAGTCCCAAATGGTTCTGCAGACGGTCTGCAGGGGCCACATCAGCAGAGCAACATCACAGGCTTATACACAGCACAGTATAAGGCAGGTAAACTGTTTAAAATGATATAAATTCTCATAAATGATGACGTTATTCTCCTAATATTATCACTTTTTTTCTGGACCTGTCAGAGAACACAGATATGTGGGAGAGATTCTGAATGTGCAGAAAGTTTTGAACATCAGCAGAAACCTGCTGAAACACATGAGTTAAAGTGCAGAAGTTTCTAACTGAATTAAAATTATTTAATATCATTATGGTGAGTAAAGATGCCACAGTCATATTTAAAGAGGTTACTTTCAGGTTACAAAGACACAGACATGATAAAATATCTGGATACACATTTAATGTGTGTTCAGATATTAATATATCATTTGTTGAGTTCTGTGTGTGCAGCATGAAGTAACTACAAATTTTTGTTTCATTATACAGCAGTCTTATGTTTTATAATGACAAATAAACAACCTTGTAAAAGTTAAACTACAGGAGAAAAGAAGCAACACAGAGAGCCTGAGAACTTTACTGCATTATATTATATTTAGAATCATCAGCTGCCACCTGAATTTTGTGTTTCCCTTTATATGAATAAAGATTAGTAACACCCACAAGTTCCCCTGTAACAGGCTCAAGAAAACTGACCTGCAGTAAACACTAGTCAGCAGCACAGCACAGGTCAGAGGATACAGCTGTAAATACGGTTACAGTATAATAAACTATACATTTGGTAAACCTCTGTTTATATTATTATGATCATCAGTTCAGCTGACAGCCATATACTCATATAGTATTTCAAATTTGTACATAATTTGAGCAATACTTTGATTAATGTAGTCCTCATTGAATTTGACAGATGGAGTATGTGTATTTGTTCAAAAAACTGTAACCTTTTGTAACCTTTTGTGCTTTATGATCATACTGAGTAATTGAATATGTGAGCGAGGCCTGGATGAGTCCATAAGACTGAATTTGGAAAAGGTTGTTAGGGACTCCATATGTGTCCCTATAGGGCAAATGGCCAAGAGCTTCTTTGAAATTGCCTGTGTTTGTATTAGAACTGAGGATGGGTTGGTCGAGGTGGTGCTGGATTGGGTGTCGATGAAGTGCCCAGTTTGGAAAATGTTGTCCCCCTGTCCAAAACTCCTAACGGCGGGCCTGCCATCAACCATACTTAGGTTTATCTTTGATTATTGACTGGGCTTATTATATGTGCTTTAAAATTGTGAATTTGGTTGCTTAAAATTTTTAACAATATTCCTGTGGGTTGATGAGTGATGACCCCTCCCCCTGCGGAGGGTAAAGTCATGGACTCACACAACCTTCACAGACTCTGTAAAGTTTGCAGCCCTGGTGTCTATGTTTGTAAAGTCTGGCAGAAAGTCTAACTGGCAGATCCAGTTTGTAACAAGTCATGTGTTACTGGAGAAAAAGAACAACATTAACCTCCATAAAAAGATCACGTAAACCAAAACGTTAAACCGTAAAGCAGCAACTGTGTGAGTCAGGTAATGGATCTGATTGAGCTGATTGAGCTCAGCTCAATCAGTAAGAAATGAAAAGCACATTATCAGTCACTGTGAGCAAAGTCACTTAGATTTGTTGATACTTTTACTTAAGTAAAGGATCTGAGTTCTTCTTCTGTAAGTGATGGATGCACTGATTGTAAAAACGTTACGTTTGACCTTCATGGTGTCGACAGTGTTGGTTCCAAATCAGGGTCATCTGTTCCCAGGAAGCCTGCGGCAGTTTAATCATCTCTGAGCAGGCAGCAGGACTCCTCAGTGTCTCGGTCCAGCTGTCAGTGTGGACGGACATAAAGGGTGAATCGGCATAATTCAGCTGCTCTGTGTACGCCTACTGTGGATTTTTCCTTCATAACTTTATGATGAATCAGATGGAAAAAAATGTCATTATTGTCGGCGTCATGTGAAGCCTCCATGTGCAGAGTTCTTCCCAGCAGAATGTAAAGCAGGTTAAATGAGCTCCACCTCGTCCATCTACAGCATCGAAATGCTGCTCACATCTTAATACACCAATAATATTAACCTAATAATATGATACAAGGATGTTTATTTTTCATTGTACAACACAAGGTCGTCCCTGCGATGGACTGGTGACCTGTCCAGGGTGTAGCTTCAGCCTTACGCCCGATGTAAGCTGGGATTGGCTCCAGCCCCCCCACGAACCTGTACACAGGATAAACGTTTGACGATGGATGGATGGAACAAAAGGTTGTATCACCAAATTAAAGTTTGCAGTCCTTCATTCTACACACAAAGAACTTAACAGATAATTAAATGTGTATTAAAGTATGCTAATATATAAAACAAATCAAATAAAACAATACATACTGTGTTTGAGCACCAAGCATCATCGAGTCCACCTCCTCTCTTCTTGCACTGACAGCTCGGTATGTTAAGGAATGTTGGGTGATCAGCAAGGATCTGCTCTCGTAGTTGATGTAGGCGGATGGTGTTGTTTTGGCCTCAGGTGAAGTTGCCAACGATGGTCGTTCAGACTTGGCATCAGGTGGCTCTAATGACCATAATAGTGTCGTTACAACAGCCAGGAGCACTGACAGCACAACAACGCCACAGAGGTTACTGTAAAGCTGAGTTTCCTTTCCAGTCAGTCAGAAGTGATGAAGTCTCTTGGATGAGGGACAAAACGTCTTCTAGTATTTTCAACCAGGTCCAGTTGCCCTTGATTATAACCTTCCTTGGAAAACTTTGACCTGGATGACTGAGAACCTTCAAATAATATAGTTGTAGATAACATGATGTTCAAAACATCAAGCTTTAGTGATAGGTCTATAAATAGGCCTGTTTATAATATCACCTGTTTTGAACAGCAGACAGAGAGCAAGGGGAGGAGGAGGGAGAGGCAGGAGATGACAACGAGAAAGGTTCAAGGAGGAAGGGTTGGAAGAAGAGGAGGAGGAGGAGGAAGAGGACAAGAGCAAAGAAGAGGAGGAAGGAGAGCCATCTCTGATGAGATCAGGGCCATGATCATGTGATCGACCACGGGCTGACCATCAGAGAAGCTGGACTGAGAGTCCAAACTAACTTGAGTCACTTTAGAGTGGCGTCCATAATTTAAACCTTCAGAAATGAGAACAGGTCGCAGCTATCTAATCTAATGTGTCAGCAACACACATCAGACTGCATGAGGTTTGTTATCATACTGTACTACAATATTTTGTACAACTACACTGCGCGCACACACACACACACACACACTTTCGGTTTTGTTTTCTTGTGTGCTACTGTAAACAACACTGTGCTACTGTTACTGTACACTGATGCTTTGCCAATGAAATATTTTTAGTTTCAACATTGCATTTGTGTTTCCTGTGTACTTTTCAACCTCTCAGCTATTTTCACTCTAGAACATTATATGGAAATGTATAAGCCTCTGAAAGACCAAGAAGCTTTAGATTTAGAACAGCAGTGTATCCAAAAATGTACTAATATTAAAAGGTGTTTACTATTTGGTGCAAATACTTCATTTTGAGATGTGTTTATGGCATTTTGAATGCAGTGTTTCATTTTAAAGGAGATATGAGGCATTTTCCACTTCGTGTGAGCAGTTTTAGGAATTTGTTTAGAGTTCTGAGAAAAGGAAAAAGTGTGTCAGCAGAAAAAAAATTGCTGAGTTCCCCTGCACTCAGTCTGAAATGAAACGCCTAATTAGCGTGTAATGGTATGATTTTTTTTCTTGTAATTGACAATGCGATTCTCTGCCATTGATATAACTCGTATGTTACGTTTACGTTAGCTGCAGACGTTGACGTCTGGCTGCGTGTCATGTTTTCGTCAGTCGTGGCTGCAGGATTGGGAGACCAAGTTAAAGCAGTTAGAGGAAGATCCGATCGTTCTGTCTTGCTCAAACAACTGTACATCACCAAGAAATGATCTATAAGTACAGGTTCAAACAGCTTTCTGTCTTTCACTGTGATTAGTTTCCTCCACGGATGATCCATGTCTGTCTCTCCCTTTGGCCTGTGAGCTCGGAGGGAAAGTGAAAGTGAAACCAAAGTTCGGTCATTGTTTCCTTGCTGCCGTTCTTTATGTGTGGGCTACTCTTCTCTGTTATTTTAGGAGTTTATACTGAGTTTAACAGCAGTGTGAGTTAGGGCTGGGTGATGTAGACAAAAATGTTAAATGATAAAAAAAAAGTAAAATCATTTTTTAATCGTTATTTTTTTTATTATAAGCTTAAAGGCTGATTTTTGCTCCTGAGTGAAAGTTGAAGAAACCAGATGGTTAACTGTGTTTTAAACTTTTCTTTATGGTCAGAACATGACAAACACTTGATGCTAAACAGCAGCCTCGTATCAAACAGTGGACAGGGCCGTTTGAAGGAATTTGGGGGCCCCAAGCAAAATGGACATGGAGGCCCCCCCCAACCCCGTACACACGCACGCAAAGCCTACAGGAACCACAGCATAGCCATACAGTTAAAGTTCACCCACACTTTATATAAATAATTTTTTTTACAGTGCAAATACTGCTCTTGCAGTATCCTGTTTCCACCTTGTTCCACTCTGACCTCCTGTCCAGTTTATTGTAACACACATTATATATATCATATATTATATTAGCTTTGGGTAATGATTAAAAAATGTTTGTAAACCTTTAAGAAACCATTTTTAAAGCATCTATAAGCGATAGACCGGACCAGATATTCCTAACACTTTGTTACGGGTTACTAACTAGTTGGTTTGTAAACTGTCTATAAACTATAAACATTATCTGGATGGTTATTATAAAGTTGCAACAGATGACTATATACCTTGTAAAATAGATAATAATAAACAGTACCAGTAAAACATGTGGGTTGTCCTGATACTGTAGTAGACTACTTCAAAATGTATAAAGTAACTGTTCAAGATCCATTGATATGATAACTTATAAAAATAATGTCATATAGATTATCCGCGGTGGAATAGTTAGCATGCTATGCCACTTTCATCAAAACCTACAAAGCTATAACGTTAGCAATGTCATGTCATTAAATACGATAAACAGTGATTCTGGAACAGATCTGCGTCTTCCTTATCCCGTTAAAAAACATAGATATTAGCCTACTGTATGTAACCATATAATCCATTATCCGTTTGTTCGAAAAAAGTTGCACTAACTAACTGAGCAGCATTTACCGTCAGGCAGGTAAAGTTACCTTAGCTAACAAATAAACCTCTTTTTGCTAGCCTAACGTCGTTAAAGTTACCTGCTGCAACATTTGTACAAGACAAGTAGAGCTATTTTTATTCAGTGTAATTTATAACTTACCACTGTCTTGTTTTTTCTTATCCTCTTCATCCTTTCTCTTCTTTCTATTTTGGCTTCCCGAGGCATAGTTCCGCTTCATGACTGCCGACGAGGAGGTTTGTATTTTGCCGGCAGCAGAGATAACGTGTCGGTGCTGTTGTCAGCGACTACTGAGAGGGGCCCCCCTTGAGGGGGATTCCGATAACAGTGTCATTGCACTTTACTGCATTGACTATCTATCAAAGGGGCGGGCGCGGGTGCTCACAGTTTGTCGTTGCATTTTATTCTTAAACAGTCGTTGTCTTGGGGCCCCAGTCCAGCTCGGGGCCCCAAGCAATTGCTTGGTTTGCCTGTCCTGTCGCGACGGGCCTGACAGTGGATCACATCACAGGTCTGAGGTAGAACATTCAAAACAACAAACATGCATGAGAAAAATAAATTAAAGTCTTTTCCTCAACAAAACAGATATCTTAATAAAAAACAAAGTGCTAATTTCTTCCTGATTCAAATAAATTAAATCAAATATTTATTGAACATTTGTTATACTGTTATTGATCACGATAATTATCACTATTGTTTTATTGCCCAGACCTAGTTCACTTTCATAAACGGACATGATCAGTTCACCAAAAGCAAGGCGCCTGTCTGCGCCGTCAGACTTTTGAATTTTATTTGAGAAACACTGACATATTTCCGCCCAAGTAGTTGTTTTATGTGGATAGACAATGAATTTGCATTCATGTGGTGCGTGGTGTCCTTGAGGTGGTTTTACTGATCGGATCACAATCTGTCCTCAGTGTGTCTCTGTTGCATTCACACATGTACTGTGGTTAAGTGCTACCTGATCACAATCTGATCCCCAAAATGCATTTTAATTAGGGATGAGCGAAGTACAGCATTATCTGTATCCGTTACTTCGGATTGACGGGTTTAGCCGGAAGTGGGGCGGGTTGTCTTAAAATGGGCGGGGCTTTAACGGTATGTTATTTTAAGCATGCAAATTATATGGGTTGATCAGAAATTGTTATATTTATTGCTGATTAGAAAACTATTTACATGACAGCATCAGCATTGAGCTTCAGATCAATGGTTTTGATCATGATAACAAACAAACTATACACAGAACAAGTTTTGCAACAATGAATAACAACACAATGAATTGCAACACATGCAATGCAATTATGAAGTAAAATGTATGAACAAGAGTTTTCATACTCAACATGACTTTCTTTTATTAACTTTTAACTTTTTTATGAAGGTTAACCTGCTCCTAGCAGGTTATGTTCCAGAAAAGAGATTAACTCTGTGAAAACGCTGCCTACTGACCAATCAGTCTGACATCCCCATCTGTTGGAAATCCCACAGACTGTTTTAGCCAATAGGCTGCTTCATGTTTGCAGCGGTGATGTGGAGAAACTCTTTACTATGGCGATCCTACAGAGACTGATTAAAAGCCTCAGGCTAATGTTGCCTACAGGTTTTTACAGTACAGCAGGATCAGCCTACTTACTGCCTTTAAATGTCTTTAAGATTTTTATTTGCTCCCAGTCCGTTTCACACAGCCTGGCGCAGCCGTTAAATAAATGGATTTTATTTTTTCTTATGAGAGGCTGAATATGATGAACAGTTTGGTATTGAAATACTAAATTTTAATATGAGCGTAGTCTGTCTATTTAGGTTAGTATAGCTTTCTAAGGCCGACTACAGAGACTGTAGTCATGTTCGATCGCGATGAGCCAGATACTCATTTCAGCCGGTATCCGGCTCAACCCTACTCTTAATGCCAGGTGTAAACAGCCCAACGACCCCGATTCGGAACATGCAGTCATTCACCTGGGGTGAAAATAAAACTGCCAAATATGGCATTGCCTCATCTACTAAAAGAACATTTGTTCAGGACTTTAAAAAATTAGACCTCAAAACTGTTGCAAGAACCCTGAGTCTCTTGGATGAGGGATGAAACGTCCTCCAGTATCTTGAACCAGGTCCAGTTGGCCTTGATTATAACCTTCCTTGTATAACTTTGACCTGCATGACTGAGAACCTTCACAGACAGGTTAGTGGCAGATAACATGATGCTCCAAACATCAACAGAGTGAGCCTCTCTTCACTGCGTGAAGCTGCTGTACAGAGTCCCTTTCAAAATAAACTCAATTCATGTAAAACAAGTGATAAGTGAGGTGTCAGGCGTGTCATTGGACAGGTGTGTTTATGTTGGAGGTAAACTGAAAGTGAGAGGGAGGGGAGAAGAAGGGTATTTATGCAGGTACAGATCTGATGATCTGTACTTTCAGTTATGGCTTTCTACAAAGTGATCTGTGTGGCGACTCTACTGACTCTGCTGACACAAGGTAAGGACCCTTCTCATGTACACACCTGAACCAATCATGTTTGAGATCTAATAACTGCTGTACGGTAGTTTTTAGAGGAAAAAGTATCACTTACTAGTGGAAATTCTGAATTTATTTAAACTTTTTTACAAAGCTGTAGCAATGAAAAGTACAAAACTAAAATTTATGAAGCTTTACCGACACAATCTGTCTCCGATTTTATCTTCTGACTGACAAGCCAGGATTAAAAAGACAAAAATCTTTACTTACAGAACATGAAGTTCATCAGTTACCTTGTTATATTAAGTAAATATTAGTTATAATAATAAAGTAATGATATTAAATATAAGTTGAACCAGAGCTGAAATTTGTCAGTAAGTTCAGTTTGGTTTTATCCCTGTCATCTAGGATATGGGACTAACAAATGAAAATGAATTTGGGGTGAAAAATCAGGCAAAGGAGAGATTCGTTAAAGAATAAATACATTTTTTTACAAAACCAAAAGTCAATACAAGGAAAAGAAAATGTTCTTGCTGAAAACTAGAGATGGGTAAAGGACTAACAACAACAAAAGAAAGACCAGGTTACATTTATAACTAGCAGTAACAGAATTAGTAGTGATACATTTAGCAGCAGAATAAGCAGTAGCAGAATAACATATGGTCATTTTAGTCCATCCTCACTAGTAAAATAAAGTTGAAGCTTTCAAAGCAGCTTATTAGGACCCATACTTATATGTTGGTTATTGTAGTTTTTGTGTGCATAATGTTATTTAGGAAATATTGAAATCTCCTTTTCTCTAACTGTAAAATGCTTTCCCCAATTGTTAGCTGAGAGATGACTCAGGAGGATTAAAGTGTCACTAATCAAAAATCTTTGTGTTTGAGTTCAGTAATAAATGTTACAGATGATCACAAATTTCCACCCATATAAATATCACATATCAATGTAGCCTGAGACATTTACATATAAACACAAAGTTGATGTTTCAAAAGTGTTTTCTGTTTATTTTTGTTTTTTCAGAGTCTCAGTCACAACTAGGTGGTAAGTCAACATTTTATGCTCACTTTTTTCTGCCTGTCTGTCATTTAAAAGAGTTTTTTTTGGACACAAACGTTTTTTGTTAGTATTTGCTGTAAACCCCATATTGTTCACTCTGTGTCTTTACTGTCTCTCTCCTCACTGTGTGGTCAGTCTACGTTCAACAATAAGACTGTTGGAGGCTTTGCATTTAACCACAAATCATTTTAAAATTGTCTTTACCATAAATGTAGATCACTTTCACATTCTCTGTGGTAAAACAGTAATGCCTCAATAAGCCTTTCAAAATAAGAGCTGACACATGGACATTATCTTCTCTGCATCTGATGTTGTGTGGACTTCCATAGTTTGTTTGGTGAAGAGTACTTTTGTTATAAATTTAAATATTTACATACTATGTAACAGTTTAATTTACTCTTGCTAATCCATGCGGTCTGGAAAGATTGTAGATTTTGTCATTTGCTCACCAGCTTCCCGGTAATCAACACACACTGGCAGCTGTGTTTAATACACGTATTTTGCAATGGAAATATAAACTACTTTCTGAAGATACCCCATCAATTTTATTAGTGCATTTGTCCAGAAGGTGGCGCACACCCTGTGTGAGTCAAGGGCGCCGTATGTTTGTAAAGAGCGGCTGAGAGAGCTAAAGAGCTCTATTGGCAGAAATCTACCATAAATGACCTTACACTGCTCTAATGAACGTCAAAAACTAAGCACACAGCTAAGCAATATACAGACAACAATTATTTGTAATTACCAACACGTTCTCATTTCAATGCGTTATATCTGACGCTTTCATCCGGAGTGACAAAGCGTAAGGATTTTACGCTAAAGGTACCCTTCCGCGTCCGTATGAAGCGCCCGTTTCCCTACGTTGCAGCAACACAAGGGTCGGCATGCATACATTCAGTGACTTGGGTTTGAGGCACTAACATTTCGGATGGTTGTGGTTAGGGTAGGGGCTTCGGGGGGGCTGTCAACACCTTTATCACTTCCGGTCTGAACCGGACGCCCCGGAGCGTCTCATACAGACGTTTCCGGAAGCGTCTCATGGTGCGTCTCCATAAAACGCTAAAGGGTACCTTTCGCGTAAAATACCTACAGCTTTGTCACTCTTTCTCAAATCGTCGGTATGTGGCGCCCTGAGATGAGAGCGGGCTGTAATTACACAGTACAAGAGACACTGCAGGAGAAACTGGTTTCAAGGAGCTATCTGGGTAAGGCCACCGGCAGTTACTTTGGAGTAACGTGATCAGGCCTCTGCCTAGATCAATGTGGAGAGATCTGTAACTGCACTTTCACAGGTCACAGGGACATAAAATCTGCATGTTTATAATCAGTAACCAGTAAAAAAAAAGTTTGATTACATTGCCCTAAAACAAAGGTTTAAAAGCGTTTTCCCTTCAGGTTATACATCCACTACGCACAAGATTTCACAACATAGACTGCATATATGGCTCTATTCAGAGTGCTTCTTTGTAGTCAGAAAGGCATCTTCTTCAAAGGGTCCAAGCAGAGTGCTTCCCTGAGGAATTTACTGCCCTCAAAACGGATAAGGCCATACCAAAGGGTAGCAAACTACTCCCCCTTTCTCCTGAATATGATCCTGATCTTGGTCTTATCAGAGTGGGAGGTCGACTTGAAGAGCAGAGACACTTGACCATGATAATGTACATCCAATTATCCTAGATCCAAGACATCCCATAACCGAACTCATTATCAAGCATTATGATGAGAAATTGCTCCATCCAGGACCTGAACGAGTTCTAGGGGAAATGAGACGCAGGTATTGGATCCTGCGTGGTCGGGAAGCCATTCGCAAACATCAGCACTGATGTCAAGACTGTCAGAAATGGAGAGCTAGCCCAATCATTCCCAAAATGGCAGACCTTCCTCCAGCCCGTCTTAGACTGCTTCTGGTCCACTGGCATTGACTGTTTTGCTTTCATGGTGAAGGTTGGTTGCCACACAGAGAGAAGGTGGGGAATTCTCTTTAAATGCTTAACAACACGCTGCATACATCTTGAGCTGCTTGATAGTATGGATGCAGACACATTCCTGATGGCCTTCAGAAGATTTGTCTCACGCAGAGGGAAACCCTTTGAACTCCTGTCTGACTGTGGGACTAATTTCCGAGCAGGAGAGTCAGAACTGCAAAATGCCTTCCAGTCCATGGCACCAGACCTGAGGCAGAAATTGGCCAAAGCAAAAGTAAATTTCCAGTTCAATCCTCCATCTGCCCCACATTTCGGTGGAAGCTGGGAGCGAGAGAGTCAGTAAAAATGGCCCTCAATGTTGCATTAGGAAACCAACTAACGACAGAAACAGTCCTACACACAGTCCTCATTGAAGTCGAAGGCATTCTCAATTCAAAACCTCTTGGATATATCTCCTCTGACCTTGCTGATCCAGATCCAGTTACACCAAACATGTTGCTGATGGGTCGGCCTGATTCCTCTCTTCCTCAGGTGATCTACTGTGCAAGTGACCTCCTTGGCAAGAGGAAATGGCGTCATAGCCAGATCTTAGCCGACCATTTTTGGGCAGCCTTCATCCGCCATTACCTTCCAAACCTTCAAGCCAGAAAAAAATGGGAGACCGACAAGGAGAATCTGGAGTTGGGTCAGGTTGTAATGTTAGTTGACCCTCAGCATCCTAGAGCATCATGGCCTATTGGAAGGATAACTGAAACCTACCCCTGGAAAGGATGGAAAGGTCCGAAGTGTAAAGGTCATTATTCAGGGTCGAGAATACATACGCCTTGTTTCCAGATTAATTCTTCCTGTTACAAACTGCAAGTGCTTTGCCCTCCACACCACAGGGAGACACCAACTGGTGGTTCAGTACCTGGGAGTACCTCCAACATTATAAATAGAGGGTTGGGCTGGACCGGACTTCCTTTTTCTTTGTCTCCAAACAATTGCCCTTGCCGGAGAGCATATAGATGTTTGCCGTGTGTGTTTTGATGTATCATCACTGTAAGTATCAGTTTCTTTATATTGACTATTTCTTTATTGACATGAAGGTAGCATAAATAGTTACAGTATTATGTTAAATATAATGTATAAAATATTTGACTTATGTTGGTCTAATCTTTGGCATATTTTTGATACTTTAATGAGCAAATGTTTATGATTTCAAGACTGAATACATTACTTATTTGGACAGATGTTAACTTGTACCCTTGTTATTTAGAACCATGGCAATCGTCACAAGATATGACATGGAAAGACTGAAGTCATGCTCTGGATAAATAAAGAGACATTAAATGGCAATCCTTGTTTCCTGGTGGTGTGTGGCTCCAGTTTAGAACCTTATAT
Organism: Lepomis macrochirus; assembly: GCA_024633595.2. Classification (NCBI taxonomy): domain Eukaryota; kingdom Metazoa; phylum Chordata; class Actinopteri; order Centrarchiformes; family Centrarchidae; genus Lepomis; species Lepomis macrochirus. Next base: position 6,472,135 of record JALXJV020000007.1, read on the forward strand.
CCGTAACAATTATAGTCACTAATTGGCATAATATGGTTCACCTCTCGGTTGTTTAAAAGCAGATGATTGACTTGTTTGCAGGAGGGGCAGTATATGTGTATACAACCGCTATCATTAGTGTTACAGGCTTTCCCCATAGAATTCTATACAGGATTATTCAGGAGTGCCGTTTCATAAATCATCAAGTCACTGATTTCTATTTGTGCATCATGAAGAGTTTGTAGATCCAGAATCTATTTGTGGATCGTGTTCACAAATTCTTAGTCTCTCTTTACCTTGATGTTGACATCAATTTACCGCCATACATGCTTTGAGAAACTGGTTCCCAGCCAGCCTGGACACTCACCAGTTTGCTTTCAGAACCAACATATCCACAGAGGATGCCATCTTCACTACCCACCACTCAGGCCTCACACACCTTGCAGGCATGAAACTCCTCACTTTTAAGCGAAATTCACTGTTTTGAAACCAAAATGGGACACCTACATGATTTGTGTTGATCGAAAATATTTTAGGGGGTGGAGGCGTGGCTATTTAACCAACCAAGTCCATGACTAGCAACTGGCTTCTCTAACCAATCAAGGGTATGTCCCCACTACCTTTTAAAGGCATTTGTTAAAAAAGTTTTAAAAAACAGATTGCAACAAGAAATGTTAAATAAACTAAAGTTATTGGCACATACTTTTTTACTTACTTAATTATTTATTTGAGATAAAACTTTAAGCTGCTGCTTATAAAATGACTCAAAAACATGCAACACCAGTCAGTATCTTTAACAACTTCTTTTTGACCAAATCTTCCGTTCTCTCCCTTTGAACATGACAAAAGAGGGAAGACTTAATCATGCCTGCATGTATGCTGACCCAGCAGGGATGATCCATCCATCCATCCATCCATCTTCATCCGCTTATCTCGGGTCAGGTCTCGGGAGCTGGGATTACATCCATTACACTATTAGGGTGTCTCTGCTGCTCCTGGTCCTCCAGAAAGACAGAGGATGCTGGCATTTGTTGTTCGCTGCTTCTCTGCAGTTTTTCTTTTTCTGAATAGAATTTTTGTTGAGTTTTTGCACAAAATATGAAATTGAAGGCTTTACTTACCTCCTGACATCTCCTCCAACATCAGTGGATTGTTGGTCACCTCCTGCTGTCAGTGGTAAACACCTGGATTGCCTGCCTGGGTCAGCCATCCAGCTGTCCCGGTCCGGTTTTGCCTCGATAACTTTGCAGTTGGTAACTAGCTGTCAGCTGCTTCCAGCCAGTCCTCCATGCCTTGTGCACCCCTCTGCCATGATATGGACCATCTTCTCCCTGTGCCTGACAGTCCTCCATCTCTGTGTTTGGCTAATGGCTAGCTCCAGGCTAACACTTTCAGCGACCGGCTAAAGCTCAAGTACTCCATCCCACAGCTGCTAACTCTCAACAACTGCGCCATTCCAACGTGTATTGCAGCCATCAAAGGACTTGGACTTCAGCGCTGTCCGTGTTACATCCACAGAAGTTCCCATTGAAAGTTTCTTTACCATCAGCCTGCCCAGCCTGCTTCAAACATTCCATCCATCTGGATCACTGTCGCACATCTGCCGCGTCATGAGAGCAGTGTCCTCTCAGTGCTAGCAACATGGGAAACATCGCAAGATCTCTCCACATTAAGCAGGCAAGAAAACGTGGACTGGATTCCAGTGTACTACGGCCTCTACAGAGAATCACCACAGCATCACTCAGCAACACTCAGAATAGAACTTTTCAATACACAATCCCTCACAAATAAAGCATCCTTTATGCAATACCACATCATGGACAAGGGATTAGACCTCATGTGCCTGAGAGAAACATGGCACCAGCCAGGGGTTTACTCAGCGCTTAATGAAGTCTGTCCCCTCAGTTACAGCTACCTGGAGAGAGCCCGCAGCACTGGTCGTGGTTGTGGCCTAGCTGTAATACACCGACAGAACTTGAAGCTGTCCCCCTCCCCTGCCTCCACTGTGCTCATTTGAATGCCTAGCATTTAAATGTACACCACCTTCCCCCTGTCAAAGCTCCTCATCTACCGGCCTCCCAAACCCAACTCAGCTTTCATCTCAGAGATACACGACCTTCTCACAACACTCTGCACCACCTCTGCCAACATTATTGGAGATATTAATATTCATGTAGACAACCCCTCCTGCCACTTAGCAGCTTAGTTTCTGCAAATACTGGACAACATCCAACAACATGTTGATGTCCCCACACACTCCAGTGGGCACACACTGGACATGGTCATTTCCAACTCCGCCCCCATTAGCAACCTTTTGGCGTATGATCTGGGTGTGTCTGACCACAAGGCCATCTCAGTGGAGCTGTGACTCCTTTCCTCACTCACCAAAGACAAGCGTCAAATCTGCTACAGGGACCTGAAAAAGATCAACCCGGACACTTTGACCATAGACCTCCAACATCTCTCCTCTGCTGATTTCTCCTCAGTCACTGAGTCAGTTGACTTCTACAAGCAATCTCTGAGCATCTCTGATCTCCACGCCCCTGTCAAAACTAGAACTGTCAGCTTCTTATGCCTCAGGACTCACCATTCATAGGCAGGCTTACCGAGAACATTAGAAGTCCTTTTGCAAGGTCCTTGAGAGATGCACGTTCACAGTTCTATTCAACATTATCAACAACAGCCCTGGCAACTCCCAGAAACTTTTCTCTACCATACATGACATCCTCAAATCTCTCATTCAGAAGAAAGAAAGTAGAGACCATCTGCTCCCTGCCATCCAGTTTCTCCACACTGCCTGTCCCAACTGCCGACCCACAGCCTGGGATTTCCCAACCTCTCTGCTGTTTGTTTTGTTATCTCACAGTGAGAGGTTGAGGACATCATCAAAAAGATGAAACCATCCACCTGTGTCCTGAACCCCTTCCCCACAGCCCTGGTAAAATCCAACCTCCATGCCATAAGTCCCCTCACAAAGTTCATTAACCACTCCCTCCTGGCTGTCCACGTTCCATCAACACTGAAAACCACTGTCATCAGGCCATTTCTCAAAAAAAACACCCTAGAACCAGAACTCTTGGGCCAACTACAGGCCCATCTCCAATCTTCTATTTCTTTCCAAGGTAGGGGAAAGGAAGTAGTCGCTGCAGAGCTTCTAAAAACCATCAGGTTTTAAGATAAAACAAGTAAAACAAGAAGAAACAGATAAAAACAAGAAAAATACATGTTAATGAATTAAAATACAGGTAAAATACAATAAAAATAAATTCAGGTTGAATCAGGAAAAGCTCTCCTATAAAAGTTTTAGAGGATCACTGACTCAGCAGGCCTGATTTCTTCGGGCTGTTCCGGAGCCTTGAGGTCCTGAATGTAAACTATACCTATGCAACTTTACATGAACTTCTTTCCCTCCAGTTTGTGGCACTGCGCCGCTCAACACCAGGATCGTAGGAGGGGCGGATGCTCCTCCCGGGTCGTGGCCCTGGATGGTCAGTCTGCAGACCAACGGATTTCATTTCTGTGCAGGCTCCCTGATCAACAAACAGTGGGTCCTGACTGCTGCTCAGTGTGTCTACAGGTGAGCTCTGATCCTGTCACATGACTTCACCTGTACAATCACAGTAAGCTTGTAAAGCAACAAAGAGAAAATGTAATGAGGATGCCTCAGTAAACCACATTACAACCACTTTTTCTTTGTGCTGCTAGTAACAGTCAGACACCATTACAGCTGTTTCAGTTCAGATCTTTATTGTTCCACAAGAGGATTTTTTTGCAGCAGTAAAAAACAAATCTGCCCCACTGGGACCTTATTTCGGAAAAATATGCAGCCTATGGTCAAGAACCATGTTTTTCATTCTGTTTGAATAGTGCCCTGAATTACATACCTTATGTTTGAAATATAAAAATAATTTAAGTCAAGAAAGTCAGTTTTTTGTAAAACAGTAACATTTAGTTTTGTGTCTCTCGTCTCTCACAGTATACGTCACTTGTTTAAAGATAGTTTAGTTTAAAGTTCACACACAGTCAGCACCAGAATCCATCACATATTTAAACATATTGTCTTTTCTGCTTCTCAGAGGCAGACCCGGTCTCACCGTTAAACTCGGCCTTGAGACCCTGGACTTGTTTAATACAAATGCGATGTCTCGGACTGTGTCCCAGTTCATCCAGCATCCCAACTATAACACCACCACGAATGATAACGACATAGCCTTGCTGAAGCTGTCCTCACCTGTTAACTTCACTGACTACATCAGACCCGTGTGTCTGGCGCCGGGCGGCAGCGTCTTTAACAACGGGACGACCAGCTGGGTCACCGGATGGGGGCTCATCCAAACTTGGAGTGAGAATTAAAATTTATTCGTCATTTTAAAATGTTTTGTTAATAGTGAATGATTGTATGGATGAATTCAGTTTGTATTGTTGTGTTTTGCAAACAACACCACACATTTATGGGTGAGAAGATGACGTCATTAAAGGTCCAAGTGAACAAGCAAAAATGCTAAATCACTTTTGGAACTTTGTCACTGTCCTTCTGTGCTTTTACTGAAGTAAAATGTTGCATGCAGGAATTTTACTTCAGTAATGGATCATGGCCGTCTGGAACTTGCTCAGCCCACTACCACAGAGATCCTGCTGTAGATCAGAGGCACAAATTGGACAGATGGCTATTTTCTTACAGTTGATCATCATCACAGTTGAGAGTTTCATGTCCATCCAAGACTTGAAGTGCTCAACTGTGACTCACCAAACATCGTCTATGTGAAAGATGAATGGGATTTTTATTGCAGGAACCGTGGCTGCCTGAAATAGAAACCACTGAGCCTGTCTCAGGTCAAAGTCACCAAGGCTGACCTTTACATTGTGAGGGGCATTTTATAATGTTTAAAGGTTCAGTGTGTAAGATTCAGTGGCATCTAGTGGTGAGGGTTGTGAATTGCAACCACCTGTCCAGTCTACCACTGCCCCCTAACCTTTCAAAGAGCAAAGGACAGCTAAGGTGGCTGACAATACAACAAAAGGTTTCTCTTCTGAGACAGCAGACAGTGGCCACCACAGTCCATTAAAAACCATACATTAGATAAAGTTTATACAAACATTGACAAGGGAAACGCATTAATTCTCTCTGTGATTATGGACTCTTGCCAAAACTACCCGCCAATAATACCTGGCCCGCTGCCAGATTATGCTTTGATAGCAGCAAAAAATATAAATAAATAAATGTTTTGATAGCTTTGCGTAAAAATAGATCTCAGTCATGACAGCAACAGTTACTCGCATAATCACTTCCTCTTTAGTGATTTTCACTACAAAATAAAAGTGTGAGAAGCTTGTTTACTCTAATGCTGTATTTGGAGTTTAACTGAGCTTTTACTTTGAAAACCTCTAAGTGACACTAAAAGAGTCTGTAGCTGCTTGACACACCTCTGAAAGAGCCGTCAGAGAATGTGATTCCCCTAAATGTCCTCTGCCTGGAGATACTGGGGAAATGAAAAAGCGTCCATAAGTTGATGGACGAGGATCAAACAAAGAACAAAAAAACAGTGCAGCACATGCTGTGATCTGAGAAACATTCGCTGCAAAAAACTTTTTTTGAATAGAGACAAAAAATTGTCCCATACAACCCCCCAATCCTTGAATTGTGAGTCCTGCACCTTAAAAACTGAGTTAACCAAACAACATTTCAATGCAAATCAATATTATGGCTTATATTCCACCATCTAACGGTTGAAAATAAGAAACAACAAGAATTTAGTGATGAAACATGTTCTGTAGTGCTGTTTGTCCGTTTTCAGCTACTGTAGAAACATGACGATGCAACGTGGTGACGTCCATATAAGAGGAAACGCGGTGATGGGGATATAAATGTCTCATTCTAAGGTAATAAAAACATAATGGTTTATTGTGTAAGGTCTTTACACACCACTGAAAACTTAGTTATGGAATTTATATTGCATTTCTGTCAGTAGAGCCTCAGAAATATTTCACACTGAACCTTTAAAAGGAAAAGGCCTTTGATGTTTAGGATTTTTCTTACTGTCAACAAATCCCATGAAAAGACTCAAACCAGCAACATGTCAGTCCGTCTCTCAACACTGTCTGACTTCCTGTCTGTTGCTGTCAGCTCCGAGCCCATTGGTTCCTCCTGAAGAAGTAAATCTTCTCAGATATATAGTTTCATGATTAAAAAGGTTCAGTCATTTCCTAAAACAGCTGCTCGCTGTAGTTTCTGTCAAACAAACAGGAGGAAATGGTGCATTTGTTGTTGCACAATTTTCAGTGGTGGATGAATCCACATGTGGAGCTCTAGAGAGTATTTGGGACAACAGGACGGTTTATGTGGGACCAAATCCCTTTGTCTCCTGTGTCTTAGCTGGACAAACATTAACACAGAGGACAAGAGGGAAGGACTGCTGGACCACAACAATATCAGGCTGTGAGACACAAACTGTTGACACAAAGAAAAAAGTACAGTCTCAACATTAATGTCTCTTTTCTTTTCAGCTCCACTTCCTTTCCCAGAGAGGCTGCAGGAGGTGAGTCTTCCCATCGTGTCCAACAGTGATTGTAACGCTTCCTACGGTGGTGAAATCACAAACAACATGATCTGTGCCGGTGTGACTCAGGGAGGAAAGGGCGCCTGCTATGTGAGTCTGTCTGCAAAACACTCCTCCATCAACTGATAACACACATGTTGAAATCTGCACTAATCAACAGATCTGTCTCTGGTGAATAAAAATGACAGTATTTCTCTCTGAGAGCAGAAGTACGAAGTATAACCGAACTGTCTGACGTCTGCAGGGGGATGGAGGCAGCCCGCTGGTGACTAAAAATGGCTCGATCTGGATCCAGGCTGGAGTGGCGAGTTTTGGATCATCAGAAGTCTGTGGCGTGCCTTATGTCCCACAAGGCTTCACCCGAGTGTCTCAATATCAGTCCTGGATCAACAGCCAGATCAGCACCAGCCAGCCTGGATCTGGGACCACTCAGAGCCAGATCAGCACCAGCCAGCCTGGATCTGGGACCACTCACAGCCAGATCAGCACCAAACAGCCAGGCTCTGGAGCCGCTCACCTGGTTCCCCTCTTGGTTCCTCTGCTGCTGTCCATCGTACCTGTTCTCTTCTCCTCTTTTGTCCTTTCATAGAAAGTTTAATTGGTTTTGTTGTGGTTCTACTTTTGATTGGACCATTTTCTAAATTAATTGATTACTCATTTTGTCTTGTCAGAAAATAGAGAAATATGTCATTTATAACTTCACAAGGCCCGATGTACTCAAAGATTTGGACCAACCAAGAACTTTAAACTTGTTGGTGTCGACCATCTTCAACATCATGACATTAAATAAATAACATTTATGAAACCTGGAGTGTTAATTGTAACTTGTGTGTTTAATAATAATCAGTTAAAAAAATGGACCATTTTTAAAAAACGTATTTAAAGATCATTTCATCATTTTTTAAAATGTAATTTAAAAGGGCTTTAAAATTCAACTAATTTACCAATATTCAATCTCACAGTTGATTTGTTTCCTTTCTTTAACATTTTGTTTAAATTGTTTGATCATTTAGATTTAAAGTCTTTCACATAAATTTATTCAAACAGATGAATTGTTTGGTCGTAATATGTTTGATTGAAATAATGGCAAATAAAATAAAGCTTTTTTGTAAAATTCAATTATTGATGTATCATTTGAGGACAGAATGAAATAATTATTTGATAAATGTAATTCTCCTTTCACATGTTTTAAATTAAATGACATGACTGAAAAAAAGGTTTATATTTGATTATTGACTCGGCTCATTATTTATAAGTGCTTTAAAATTGTGAAAATGGCTGCTAATCTTTTTTAAATAATATTCCTGTGGGTTGATGAGTGATGACCTCGACCCCTGCGGAGGGTAAAGTCACGGACTCACACAACCTTCACAGACACTGAATCTCCCTCCAAACTAAATGTAAAGTTTGCAGCCCTGGTGAAGGTATCTATGTTTGTAAAGTCTAACTGGCAGGTCCAGTTTGTAACAAGTCATGTGTTACTGGAGAAAAACAACAGCATTAACCTCCATAAAAAGATCACGTAAAGCAACAACTGTGTGAGTCATGTAATACTATACTGCGCACACACACACACACACTTTCGGTTTTGTTTTCTTGTGTGCTACTGTAAACAACACTGTGCTACTGTGACTGTACAGTGATGCTTTGCCAATTAAATATTTTTAGTTTCAACATTGCATTTGTGTTTCCTGTGTACTTTTCAACCTCTCAGCTATTTTCACTCTAGAACATTATATGGATATGTATAAACCTATGAAAGACCAAGAAGCTTTAGATTTAGAACAGCAGTGTATCCAAAAATGTACTAATATTAAAAAAGTGTTTAATATTTGGTGCAAATACTTAATTTTGAGATGTGTTTATGGCATTTTGAATGCAGTGTTTAATTTTAAAGGAGATATGAAGCATTTCCATTTCGTGTGAGCAGTTTTAGGAATTTGTTTAGAGTTCTGAGAAAAGGAAAAAGTGTGTCAGCAGAAAAAAACCTGTAAATTGCTGAGTTTCCCTGCAGTCAGTCTGAAGAGAAGAAGTCTCAGGGCTCCTGCAGCTCCTTAAAAAGTCTTAAAATAAAATCATGGAACTAAGGTCTGAAATTGTCTTAAATTGACCTTAGATTCGCTGTAGGTATTAAATTTGCCAATGGTGCGTTTAAGGCTGGTGGGGAAATTGTCACGCACAGTCGCCTAAAACGCCTAATTAGCGTGTAATGGTATGATTTTTTTTCTTGTAATTGACAATGCAAGACTCTGCCATTGATATAACTCGTAGTTAGAGGAAGATCCGATTCTTCTGTCTTGCTCAAACAACTGTACATCACATCCTTCATTTACGCAGGTCCAAGAAATGATCTATAAGTACAGGTTCAAACAGCTTTCTGTCTTTCACCGTGATTAGTTTCCTCCATGGATGATCCATGTTTGTCTCTCCCTTTGGCCTGTGAGCTCGGCCGGAAAGTGAAAGTGAGGCATCGTTTCCTTGCTGCCTTTCTTTATGTGTGGGTTACTCTTCTCTGTTATTTTAGGAGTTTATACTGACTTTAACAGCAGTGTGAGTTAGGGCTGGGTGATGTGGACAAAAATGTTAAATGATAAAAAATAAAAAATGTCAAATCATTATTTAATTGTTATTTTTATTATTAGAAGTTTAAAGGTTGATTTTTGCTCCTGAGTGAAAGTTGAAGAAATCAGATGGTTAACTGTGTCTTAAACTTTTCTTTATGGTCCGAACATGACAAACACTTGATGCTAAACAGCAGCCTCGTATCAAATAGTGGATCACATCACAGATCTGAGGTAGAACATTCAAAACAACAAACATGCATGAGAAAAATAGTAAAATATTTTCCTCAACAAAATCAATATCTTAATAAAAAACAAAGTGCTAATTTGTTCCTGATTCAAATAAATTAAATCAAATATTTATTGAACATTTGTTATACTGTTATTCATCACGATAATTATCACTATTGTTTTATTGCCCAGACCTAGTTCACTTTCATAAACGGATCATAAATGATCAGTTCACCAAAAGCAAGGCGCGCCTGTCTGCGCCGTCAGACTTTTGAATTTTATTTGCAGGACACTGTGACATATTTCCGCCCAAGTAGTTGTTGTATGTGGATAGACAATGAATTTGCATTCATGTGGTCGTGGTGTCCTTGAGGTGGTTTTACTGATCGGATAACAATCTGTCCTCAATGCGTCTCTGTTGCATTCACACATGTGCTGTGGTCAAGTGCTACCGGATCACAATCTGATCCCCCAAAATGCATTTTAATGTCAGATGTAAACAGCCCCGATGTTCCCGATTCGGGAATTTGCAGTCATTCACCTGGAGTGAAAATAAAACTGACAAATATATCATTGCCTCGTCTACTAAGAGTCAAAGAAATAGTTTCAAAATTTTGGAGTCTTAAATTTACATTTGTTGAGGTCTTTGAAAAAAGTCTTAAAAAGCATTAAATAAGACTCATTATCAGAATTAACCCTGAGTCTCTTGGATGAGGGATGAAACGTCTTCTAGTATCTTGAACCAGGTCCAGTTGGCCTTGATTATAACCTTCCTTGTATAACTTTGACCTGGATGACTGAGAACCTTCACAGACAGGTTAGTGGCAGATAACATGATGTTCCAAAACATCAACAGAGTGAGTCTCTCTGCACTGGGTGAACCTGCTGTACAGAGTCCCTTTCAAAATAAACTCAATTCATGTAAAACAAGTCATAAATGAGGTGTCAGGCGTGTCATTGGACAGGTGTGTTTGTGTTGGAGGTAAACTGAAAGGGAGAGGGAGGGGAGAAGAAGGGTATTTATGCAGGTGCAGATCTGATGATCTGTACTTACAGTTATGGCTTTCTACAAAGTGATCTGTGTGGCGACTCTGCTGACTCTGCTGACACAAGGTAAGGACTCTCTTCACTGTACACACCTGAGCTAATCATGTTTGTGATCTAATAAATGCTGGTAGTTTTTAGAGGAAAAAGTATTACATAGTAGTGGAAAGTCTGAATTTATTGAAACTTTTTTACAAAGCTGTAGCAATGAAAAGTACTACACTAAAATTTAAAATAAAGCTTTACCGACACAATCTGCCTGCGATTTGCTCTTCTGATTGACAAGCCAGCATTAAACAAACAAAAATCTTCCACTTACAGAACATGAAGTTCATCAGTTACCTTGTTATATTAAGTAAATATTAGTAATAATAATAAAGTAATGATATTAAATTTTAGTTGAACCACATCTGAATTTTTTCAGTTTGGTTATATCCTGTCATCCAGGGGATATGGGACTAACAAATGAAAATGAATTTGGGGTGAAAAATCAGGCAAAGGAGAGATGCGTTTAAGAATAGATACATTCTTTTACAAAACCAAAAGTCAATACAAGGAAAAGAAAATGTTCTTGCTGAAAACTAGAGATGGGTAAAGGACTAACAACAACAAAAGAAAGACCAGGTTACATTTATAACTAGCAGTAACAGAATTAGTAGTGATACATTTAGCAGCAGAATAAGCAGTAGCAGAATAACATATGGTCATTTCAGTCCATCCTCACTAGTAAAACAGAGTAAAGTTGAAGCTTTCAAAGCAGCTTATTAGGACCCATACTTATGTTTTGGTTATTGTAGTTTTTGTGTGCATAATGTTATTTAGGGAATATTGAAATCTCCTTTTCTCTAACTGTAAAATGCTTTCCCCAATTGTTAGCTGAGAGAGGACTCAGGAGGATTAAAGTGTCACTAATCAAAAATCTTTGTGTTTGAGTTCAGTAATAAATGTTACAGATGATCACAAATATCCCCCATGTAAATATCACATGTCCATGTAGCCTGAGACATTTACATATAAACACAAAGTTGATGTTTCAAAAGTGTTTTCTGTTTATTTTTGTTTTTTCAGAGTCTCAGTCACAACTAGGTGGTAAGTCAACATTTTATGCTCACTTTTTTTCTTCCTGTCTGTCATTTTGAACAGGTTTTTGGGACATAAACATTTTGTTCCTTTCATCCCTGCATGCTCACTTTGTCTTTATTATCTCCCTCTTCACTGTGTGGTCAGCCTACGCTCATTTTTTGGAGGCTTTGCATTTAAAGGGGCTACATGTAGTTTTTCTACTAAAATGAATCCTTTTTTATTGCCTGTGTGTGAAGGGGTTGTAATCTGACATTAAAATGATCCACTTGCCGGGTTTGGCCATTAATTCTGAAGGCAGGTATTCCTATTTCTATTTGAAGGCTCCGGGTCGGATTTTCCGTGAAATCCAGTGACTGACACCATGTGCGCTCCCGAACCTCTCGCTGTGTCTACTGACTTTGAACTCAGCAGCGACGACATGGAGTCTGCTAACACTAAGAAAGACCTGCTCCCAGCACAACACATACTCCACATAAGGATAAAAAACCAAAAAAGTTTTATCTGCTAAAGCTCGTCGGGCCAAATGTGAATCTGATCGATTTTGGACAAAAACATGGAACATCGGCAGGGCTTTTGAATCATAGAGAAACCTCTGCTTTGTTTTGGGTATAAATTCAGACCCGGAGTTGGCTTTCCTCCTATTAGATAGGTAAGCTAACATTAGTACAAAGCATGTAAAATATATTTTGATTTTGTGCTTCAGTTGGCTCAAGTTAGATAGCGTTAGCTCGCAGAACGAGAAACAAGAATGAGAAACGCCGAGCAGTTGCTAATGTTGTCCGGTGCAAAGTTATATAGCTTTCACATTAACGTTACTTCACCAACCAATGCGACCCAAAGTGTCAAAGCCTTCAAGAAATGATGTAACGGTAAAAAGCTAATGTGGAGCGATTTGTTTACTATCCCATAGTGATGCAGCCACGAGCAGCTAGCTAACGCTACAGTAGCTCTGTTTGCTGTTTGCTTCGTAACGTGGCTACAGCACAGAAACAGCCCTGGACAAGGTCACAAATGACCTGCTGATGACTGTAGACGCTGGCTCCCCATCTCTTCTCATCCTCCTGGACTTCACTGCAGCATTCGACACTGTGGAACACAACATCCTCCTCCGCCGTCTAAATTCAACTAATGGAGTTAGATAACTAAAGTTCAGGAACAGGACCACGCCTCTCTTTCGCATCAATCAACCACCTGTGCCTCATCCATTTCCTCTTTAACCCATCAACCGTACATGCAATCCGTCTAACCCCTCTCACTCTCGTTTGTCTCAGTTCTCACGCCGTTCGTTTGACTCAGACACACACCCAAGCTAAACTACTTTGCTTAGCCTACATACCATTGATTATGAGCTCATTCTCAGCCCCTTGGACTGCGACCACAGCCGCTCTCTGTCATCCAGCTTCCACAGAACCGCATCATCCATTACTCCACATCCAGCAGCTCTGCTTAGCACACACAGAGGTCGCAGCCGCCATCGTCGACCTTCAGCCGGGGTCAGCACTTCTGGACCCCCGACTTCAGCCCCCCACTGAGGGCCAGGTCAAATCTCCCCCTAGTTTTTCGAGGTCCAATTCCGCCGCACCCCCAGCTCCCCTCATCCCCCAACCACCTACTCTCCTACAGGCCAGAACACCGCCTTCAGCATGCGCCAGTTCATCGATTTTCTCTTCCACGGCTTCACCTCCGGTTTCCACCCAGGCATCGAGGTTATTCCCCATGCATCATTCATTTGCCATAACCTCCAGTCCGCCCTCACCGAGCCCGATACCATGGAAAGCCTTCTAGCCAAAGAAGTGGCTGACGGTTTCACGATAGGTCCTTTCACTAGCCCGCCCTTCCCCATCCACTGCATCAGCCCCATCGGCATCGCCACCAGAAAGTACTCTGGAAAGAAAAAACTCATCATTGATCTTTCCTCCCCATTTCCTTCCATTACCATCTACATCAAGTCTTATCCAAATCGAGGATTTCTCTGGAACTTTACTCCGGTCACTTGTTCCGCATTGGGGCCGCTTCCTCTGTATCCAGCCAAGGGCTCCCAGACCATACCATACCATGTAGCTGTAGTAGGCACGGCCTACTTCAGCTACATTCGCAACGACCTCAGCGACGTCAAAAGAGCTCCATTTCCACTTAGTCCAGTAACCATTTTAGGGGACGATAAGCAAGCCGCACATCAAGACGAGCCCCCACCCTGAGTCTTGAACCCGGGGTCCTAGCCACTCCCACCACCCAACCCCCCAACTACCACCTTTATTCCTCTCCCCTTGACCTCTTCATCCCTCTACCCCCGACCCCCTCATCAGAAAAACTTCGCAATATCCAAATCAACTTACATTCTATACTTGATATTGCCGTGGAGCTTGTTACTGAATCAGTGTTTCTGACTCTGTCCATGAGTGGTTCTCATCCTCTACTCACCAGGAGAAGGGAGCATGTCGCCTTGGGAGAGGCTAAATCCCTGACACAGCATCACCCTTGGTGTCCCTCAAGGCTCAGTGTTCGGTCCCACCCTGTTTATTCTCTCCATGCTCCCCCTTGGCCACGTCATCAACTGACATGGAATTTCATTCCACTGCTATGCCATCACCCACTCTGAAATTTTACACGTTTGACAAGAGTCCCGCCCTGAACACATGTAGATGCCGACATTCACCCACAGTCATAGCGCCACCTGCTGGCAACAGGAAGTGACCTTTAACGAAGCAGCCCCCGCCGCATGTTTGACCTACATGTACGAAATTTCTTTGGCACATTTCTCATGTCCAGACGCACAAAAAAGCCTCTTGGAGCGATGCCCTAAACCCAACAGGAAGTTGGCCATTTTGAATTTTACCGCCATTTTTGTAAGATTTACACACTCTGTACTTTAACGAACTCCTCCTAGGGATTTAATCCGATCAACTTCAAATCTCTGCTGTGCCTTCTAAAGGCATTGACGATGAAAAGTTGTGCTATCTGCGCGTTTTCATCAATGGGCGTGTCCGTGGTGTTGATGATTTGCCATGAAACAGGAAGTTGTAGTAACTTCAGTGTACATGCTCAGATCTGCACGAAATTTTACACGTTTGACAAGAGTCCCGCCCTGAACACATGTACAAGCCGATATTCACCCACAGTCATAGGGTCACCTGCTGGCAACAGGAAGTGACCTTTAACGAAACAGCCCCTGCCGCATGTTTGACCTACATGTACGAAATTTCTGTGGCACATGTATCATGTCCAGATGTACCAAAAAGTCTCTTGGAGCGATGCCCTAAACCCAGCAGGGCCCACTGCTTGCAGCTTTAATTTAAATTTATTATTGTTATTAATATGAGAAAAGTTGCGACCTTCCATGTATTATGAGCACAGCGCAGGATACTTCGTGTATAAAAACTAGTGGTGGGCATAGATAAATTTTTCTAAAATCTAGATTTATCTAGATTATTCTTGAAATTAATCTAGATTAATCTAGATTAAAATGGCTCATTTGAATTCTGCCGAAGGCATTTAAAATATGTGTGCGAACGGGTTTCAAGCCAGGTTTCAAGCCAGGTGGCACATTAGACCAGGGGCTCATCTCCTGTTTCCAAAATGCATCACAAACTGCTTGAGAAAGCTGTTCTACTATGATAATTGGTGATGAAAATAAATCATGTTCAAGAAGATGTACTTGTGTTTAGCGTGTGTGATGTGCTTTGTGTTTAGGTGGTAGGCTACTTGAGACTGGAAGAACTCCTACAGTAAACTAATTCCGCATTGCACAAGGGGCAAACCAGGTGTTGTGCCGAGTTTTGCCTGCTTGCAGAGAATTGCATGCACCTCCAAATAATGCTTTTAAATGCTGTAAAATTCTTTGTGGACTTCATCAATGGTGATAAATTGATTTGAAGTATATATTTTAAGAACGCTTAGAGTCTTTAATATTTTAATACACTTAGTACGCTAGAAGGACCATTCCTTGACATTCAGAACATATATGTGGCGATAAAGCTGTTTGATCAATGAGCACAGCAAAGTGTCTGAGAAGGACCTAAAGAGATGGATGCATAATTCGGCAGATCAGATTTTGTAGGCTCCCTGCCGAGATTTGCATCCACCTCTTTTCTCAGCATAGATGACCGTTAGCACCCGCGAGGTGCATGCGATTCTCGGCAGGCAGTCAGAACTCGGCACAACACTGGCGGCTTCAGAAATGTTAGGTACACAAAGTGCTGTCCAACAGCTGCCTGTGGGCGATGTTGCTACAGTTAGTGTGAGCAAATACGCTGCAATGCGTTTTTTAATCAACCGGTATCAATAACTAACCTGGCTGGTTGTAAACAAACAGCTGGCGGCGAGGTTGTAACTGAAGCGGCGTCAACTTGGGTGTGGCGTCATTCCCAGCTCCGACCTCCGAGGTAAATGGAACGCAGCAACAGCTGCATCCATGTTAGCACGTCACGTTTGATGTGGTAGTATCACAGTAGGCAGACACACAGGTTCGAAGGCTTGTTCTCGCCCCCTACAGTGCAATTCGGCTAGGTATGCATCTGCGCTAAAATATCAAGATGAAAGTCATCATAGCTTGCGTAGTATAGACCCAGCTCCCAACCAAACTTTGAGAATAGATTAACGGCGATATTTTTTTTATCGCACGATAAGAGTTTCACGTTAACGCAGCACGTTAACGCCGATAACGGCCCACCACTAATAAAAACTATTTATTATACAAAATGTCCTCCAGAGTTTCACTTTATTATATTATTTTATTTATTTATTCATTTGGCAGACACTTTTATCCAAAGTTACTTACATTTGAGGAACAGCATACACCAACAAAGCATCAATACAGCAAGAGAGTTACTAAAAAGTGCAATCAATACCAGAGAATTGTAAGGGGGTTGAAGAAGAAGAGCACAGGATGCATGTTAGAGTTTAGGAGTGTTTTCAGGAGCTTCTTGAAGTTAGAGAGGGACGCCCCTGCTCTGATGGCGTGTGGCAGTTCGTTCCATCATTGTGGTGTCACAGATGAGAACAGGGATTGCTTAGTGATTTAAATATGATTCAGGGGGGGGGGCACAGGGAGCCAGTGGAGGTCGCTGAGTAATGGAAGGACATGAGTCCTTTTGGGCTGATCAAAGACCAGACCCACTGCTGTGTTCTGAACCATTTCAGAAGGGTTTCAGTAGGGGTTTCTTCACCTGAAAAGAAGACCCGACAGTTTGACTCTGTGTGTTGGCAGGAGACTAAATAACAGTTTTAGTAGATTAATAAACTAAGAAATTAATCTGTGTCAATTTTTTGTAGTAAAACAATTTATTGAGTTTACTTAAAACAACATAAAGAGAATTAAAGTTGACCACTCAAGTGTCTCAGGGTACATCCAGACTACTGCGTTTTTATTTAAAGATAGTTTAAAACGAATATGAGCTCCTGTTAGGATTTGGTTTGGTACTGTTGTTTTTGTCTTTGTTTATTTGATATTGTCATGGTTTGGAGTTTGGTAGTGTAATTTCGTTCATTCGCTTTAAGTAACTGTTTTGTCTCTTATTGTATTTCCTTAGTTCTGTGTCTCAGTTCATGTCTTAGTGTTTTCTCCAGTTCTGTGTACTTCTGTATAATTTTGTCCATGTTTGTGCTGTGTTCTGTTTAATCTTAGTTCAGTCGTTTTCCTTGTTAGTTGTTATTTTATTGGTGTCTCTGCCTTCCCTGCTGTCTCTCTGCTCCCGCCCTGCTCATTAGCCCCTGCGTATAAATGTTCATTGTCGTGTGTAGTCCTGCCAGCCTGCCTTACTCGTCTTGTCACCCTGTTCCTTTGGATTTCTGTTGGGATTACCTTGTTTTTTGGACTCTGTTTACCAGCCACTCTGTCAGCAAGTGTGCTTGCCTTTTGTTCGCTTTGCCACAATAAAACCCCCTTTGAACTGTACCTCCTCTGCCTTGCATCCTGCGGTTGGGGTCTCCAACCTGGCTCACCACCACATCTCCGTCCATACCAGCGTTTTATCTGCGTCTCAGAGGTGATCGTCGTTCCTTACTAAAACCCACATCTAGTGACTGTTTACGTACACTGGGCATGTGCATGCCGGTCTAAACATGAAGCAGATGGTCTAATCTGCAGTTGAAGAAGTTTTGATGAAAGAAGAAAGTAATGCAGATGAAGAACCACAGCAGAGATTTCTTTGCATGGACCAACAATGAGGCGGAACTGAAAGTAACACGGGAGTACATCTGTGGTGGAAAAACAGCCTGGAAGTCATCGCAAACATGCACAGCAACATGCACAGTAGAAGTGTGTACGTGTTATTTACACAGTACAATATACTTTGATAAAAACACCAAAACTTCAACAGCATCCCATTTCTGCTTTGCATGATTGAAGAGAAATTCAGGAAGCCAAATGCATCGTTTTTAAAGTCCTCTGTTTTCGCCTGTCCACACTAAAACGCTACCCCAGAGTTTAAAAATGAAAATGGGTCAGCAGCATTTTCAAACTTCTCTCTTTAAAACTTCTTAAAAACCATCAGGTTTTAAGACACAACAAGAAGAAACAGATAAAAACAAGAAAAATACTTTTTAAGGAATTAAAATACAGGTAAAATACAACACAAAAATAATTTCAAGTAATTCAGGAAACACTCTTATTTATTTATTTATTTTTATTTATTTATGTTTATTTCGAATATATGTAAAAAGAACATTAACAAGAAAATGAAATCCAGTAAACAAATCAAAGTGATTAGAAAAACACAATAATAATTTAATTAATAATAGTTACAGCCAAAGACTTTCTAAACTCTTGTCAGTGTCCATTACATACGAAAAGGAAAAAAAAAACCCTATCCACCAATCAAAAGCTTTTAAATAATCGACCCGCTTTCCAAATATTTACACATCTACATTGTTATACCCAAAAGCAAGTCAAAATGTACGTCCATTATTGAAACAAGGAAAAAATTAATAAATAAATAATAGAAAATTTCAGCAACTCAGAAAAAAATGCAGCAATAATAACAACACAAGGAAACTGAAAAAATATTACTAATTACTACTTGTTGATTATTCACTCCCTTCTTCGTCCCTGTAAAAACATTTACATGAATTTCTTTCCCTCCAGTTTGTGGCACTGCACCGCTCAACACCAGGATCATAGGAGGGACAGATGCTCCTGCAGGGTCGTGGCCCTGGATGGTCAGTCTGCAGTACAATGGATTTCATTTCTGTGGAGGCTCCCTGATCAACGACCAGTGGGTCCTGACTGCTGCTAGCTGTTTTGACAGGTGAGCTCTGATCCTGTCACATGACTTCACCTGTACAATCACAGTGAGCTTGTATAGCAACAAAGAAATGAAGGTGCCTCAGTAAACCACATTAAAACCACCTTTTCCATATGCTGTTAGTAACAGTCAGACACCATTACAGCTGTTTCATGTCAGTTCAGATCTTTATTGTTTGATTTTTTGCAGCAATAAAAAACAAAAAAAGCACAATAAGACAAGTGAAGATGCTGCTGCTCAGAGGGAGCCTGAGTCCTTCTCCTTCTGCCCCACTGGGACCTTATTTCGGAAAAATATGCAGCCTATGGTCAAGAACCATGTTTTTCATCCAGTTTAAATTGTGACTTGAATTGTATAGATGATGTTTGTAAATTTAAAAATAATTTAAGACAAGAAAATCAGTTTGTTGTAAAACTGTAGCATTTAGTTTTGTGTGAAACTGCTTGATGAACTACATCTCTCGTCTCTCACAGTATACGTCACTTATTTAAAGATTAATTTAGTTTAAAGTTCACACACAGTCAGCACCAGTATCACATATTTAAACATCACATCTTTTCTGCTTCTCAGCGGCAGACCCGGTCTCACCGTTAACCTCGGCCTTGACACCCTAGACTTGGAGAATACAAACGCGATGTCCCGGCCTGTGTCCCAGCTCATCAGGCATCCGAACTATAATTCCACCACAAACGATAACGACATAGCCTTGCTGAAGTTGTCCTCACCTGTTACCTTCACCAACTACATCAGACCCGTGTGTCTGGCGCCGGGCGGCAGCGTCTTTAACAACAGGACGACCTGCTGGGTCACCGGATGGGGGATCATCCAAACTTGGAGTGAGAATTTAAATTTATTCGACAGTCATTTTAAAATGTTTTGTTAATAGTGAATGATTGTATGGATGAATTCAGTTTGTATTGTTGTGTTTTGCAAAGACACCACACATTTATGGGTGACAAGATGACGTCATTAAAGGTCCAAGTGAACAAGCAAAAATGCTAAATCACTTTTGGAACTTTGTCCCTGTACTTCTGTGCTTTTACTGAAGTAAAATGTTGCATGCAGGACTTTTACTTCAGTAATGGATCATGGCCGTTATCTGAATGGCCCGCTGCCACAGAGAACCTGCAGAGAGGCAGAAAATGGAAGGATGGATATTTTCTTACAGTTGTTCATCACAGTTGAGAGTTTCATGTCCATCCAAGGCTTGAAGTGCTCAACTGTGACTCACCAAACATCGTCTATGTGAAAGATGAATGGGATTTTTACTGCAGGAAGCAGAACTGCCTGAAATAGAAACCACTGAGCCTGTCTCAGGTCAAAGTCACCAAGGCTGACTTTTACATTGTGAGGCCCATTTTATAATAATGTTAATAATAATGTTCCGACAACGGAAACACATTTATTCTCTTTGTGATTATGGACCCTCGCCAAAACTGACCGCCAACAATAATATCTGACCCACTGCCAGATTACGCTGCTTTGATAGTGAAAAAAATATATATAAATAAATAAATACTTTGATAGCAATGCTGAAATAGATGTCAGTCATGACAGCAACAGTTACTCACATAATCACTTCCTCTTTAGTGGTTTTGCCTACAAAATACAAAAGTGTGAAAAGCGTGTTTACTCTAATGATGTATTTGGAGTTGAACTGAGCTTTTACTTTGAAAAATTCTTAACGACATTAAAAGAGCCTGTAGCTGCTTGACACACCTCTGAAAGAGCCGTCAGAGAATGTGATTCCCCTAAATGTCCTCTGCCTGGAGATACTGGGGAAATGAAAAAGAGTCCATAAGTTGATGGATGAGGATCAAACAAAGAACAAAAATTGTGCCAAGCTAGGATCAACCCCCCAATTCTTGAATTTTAAGTCCTGCACCTGACTGAGCAAACCAAACATGTCAATGCAAATTAATATTATGGCTTATATTCTCATCCACCATATAACGGTTGAAAATATTGCTCTGCTGCAAAACTTATTTGCAGACCGCTGCAGTATATTATTACAACTTTTTCTTCTAACGTACGTATTAAACACAGTAATGAGTGTCTGCACTGCCTGAATCCTACCAGAAGTAGAACAAGAAGAACGTAGAGACGAAACGAGCTCTGTAGCCTGTTTTCAGCTATGTAGAAACATGACGATGCAACATGGCGACGTCCATGAAGGGGGTGCCCGCGGTGATGGAGATATAAATGTCTCATTCTAAGGTAATAAAAACATAATGGTTTATTATGTAAGGTCTTTATACACCACTGAAAACATAGTTATGGATCTTATATTGCATTTCTGTCAGTAGAGCCTCAGAAATATCACACACTGAACCTTTAAAAGGAAAAGGCCTTTGATGTTCGGGATTTTTCTTACTGTCAACAAATCGCATGAAAAGACTCAAACCAGCAACATGTCAGTCCGTCTCTCAACACTGTCTGACTTCCTGTCTGTTGCTGTCAGCTCCGAGCCCATTGGTTCCTCCTGAAGAAGTAAATCTTCTCAGATATATAGTTTCATGATTAAAAAGGTTCAGTCATTTCCTAAAACAGCTGCTCGCTGTAGTTTCTGTCAAACAAACAGGAGGAAATGGTGCATTGGTTGTTGCACAATTTCCAACGGTGGGTGAATCAACATGTGGAGCTCTAGTGAGCATCTGAGGCAGCAGGAGGTTTATGTGGGACCAAATCCCTGTCTCCTGTGTCTTAGCTGGAAAAACCTTAACACAGAGGACAAGAGGACGGTACTGCTGGACCACAGCATTATCAGGCTGTGAGACACACACTGTGACACAAAGAAAAAAATACAGACTTAACATTAATGTCTCTTTTCTTTTTCAGCTTCACTTCCTTTCCCTGAGAAGCTGCAGGAGGTGAGTCTTCCCATCGTGTCCAACAGTGATTGTAATACTACCTACGGTGGTGAAATCACAAACAACATGATCTGTGCCGGTCTGACCCAGGGAGGAAAGGGCTCCTGCTATGTGAGTCTGTCTGCAAAACACTCCTCCATCAACTGAACACAAATTTACACTAATCAACAGATCTGACTCTGGTGAATAAAAATGACAGTATTTCCCTCTGAGAGAAGAATTATGAAGTATAATGACCTGTCTGACGTCTGCAGTGGGATGAAGGCGGCCCGCTGGTGACTAGAAATGGCTCGATCTGGGTCCAGGCTGGAGTGGCCAGTTTTGGACGAGGCTGTGCCCAGCCTAATGTCCCAGGAGTCTACACTCGAGTGTCTCAGTATCAGTCCTGGATCAACAGCCAGATAAGCACCAACCAGCCAGGCTCTGGGATCCCTCGCAGTGGGACCAGCAACAGCCAGCCAGACTCTGGGACCACTCAGAGCCAGAACACCACCAACCACACAGGCTCTGCGGCCGCTCACCTGGTTCCCCTCTCGGTTCCTCTGCTGCTGTCCATCGTACCTGTTCTCTTCTCCTTCTGTGTCCTTTCATAGAAAGTTTGGTAATGATTTAATCCCAGGATGGAGTGAATCCCTTTCTCTCTGTCTCTCTGGCTCATGGTCGCATATTTTTTAAGCCTTTTGAGATTCATTTATTTTAAAATAAGCAAAAAAAAAAAATCTTCTTCTGGAGTCAGATATTTCCGCCTGTTTCCAGTTATTGTGTTGAGAGAGTTTTGCAGAAAAGAGTCGACGAGGAGAAGAGAGGGATCAGAAACTGGTGTACTGACACTTAAAATTTAAAGATTTAAAAAATGGCTGCTATAACTAATAAATGTTTTCATGACCGTTAACAATCTGCTGATTATTTTCCCCATTATTCATCATTTTGTCTGTTTGTTTAAAATGGCAGAAAACAGAGAAATATGTCCTTTTAAAATGTCCACAGCCTGATGTGAGATTTAAACAGTCTAAAACCCAAAAATATTCAGTTCATCATCATGTAAATTATCACATCAGTGAAGCTGGAACCAGACAAGTCTTTGCAATTTCTGTTTAAAAAATTACTAAAACAGTTATTGATTTAATTTCTATTGATTAATACATTGCACTGAACCCTCACGAGGGCAAGCATCCAAACTGTAATACCACCAAAAATAACGACATAGCCTTTTGCCGCTGTCCTCGCCTTTTACGTCAGACCCGTGTGTCTGGCGGTGGACGACAGCGTCTTTGACGCTGGGACGTCCTGCTGGGTCACCGGATGGGGGAGAATCCAAAGTGACGGTAAAATGTTATTTTTGCAATTTTTACTTGTATTGTAAAAATTACGGGCTTCATCACCTTCACGGGGAACGCTTCAACTTCTGGAACCGCTCACGTGGCTTCCCTCTTGGTTCCTCTGCTGCTGGCCATCTGTACCTGTCCTCTTCATCTCTTTTGTCCTTTCATAGGAAGTTTAATTGGTTTTGTTGTGGTTCTACTTTTGATTGGACTATTTTCTCCATTAATTGATTACTCATTTTGTCCGTCAGAAAATAGAGACTTCACATTTATAATTTCACAAGGCCCGATGTACTCAATTGTAATTTGTGTGTTTAATTATAATCAGTTTTAAAAAACGGCCCATTTAAAAGAAAAAGGTTATTTAAAGATCATTAAACTGACCAATTAATGAATAAACAATAAATTAATAATGATTAACATTTTAAAATGTAATTTTAAAGGGCTTTAAAATTCAACTAATTTACCAATATTCAATCTCACAGTTGATTTGTTTCCTTTCTTTAAGATTTTGTTTCAATTTGTGATCATTTAGATTTAAATTCTTTCCCATAAAGATTTAGTCAAACAGATGAATTGTTTGGTCGTAATATGTTTGACTGACACGGTGGCAAATAAAATAAAGCTTTTTTGTAAAATTCAATTATTAATGTATCTTTTAAAGACAGAATGAAATGATTATTATCTGATAAATGTAATTCTCCTTTCACACATTTTAAATTAAATGACATGACTGAATAAACCTACAGAAAGAAAAGCGCTTGCTTCAAGGTTTTCATTTCAGCAGAATTGACCTGGTCCCAAGGCCTAGGGGGGGCCCAAGCAAAGGTCTATGGTTAACCCTTCAATGGGATAACTGATAATAACGAGTTGGGGCGAGTGAACTCCTCCCAGCTGATGCATTGCGATCTCACACCGTGAGTCTCGGTACATAACTGAAAACATTTTGTAAAATCTAAAATCTGAG
>JALXJV020000007.1:6496489-6539827 GCA_024633595.2 Lepomis macrochirus
TTATCTTAAAACCTGATGTTTTTTATAACCTGTGTATTTTCTGACTTTGAAACAGGCTCAATAAATAAAGATTATTATTATTAAAAAGATAAAATGCTAACACCCGTTGGTAACATTTAGCATGTTGCATGCTTGCTACTGGAAGCACAGCAGGAGTTGATGTTAGATGAAAAGTCAGAGGATCACCAAAGTTACTAGGACTCATGCTGAGGAAGGTCTGAACCACACTTCTTCACAATTTAACCAACATCTGTGGAGAGAAAGGATTTGACTCTTATAGAGTTTCAAAAGTGCAACTAAAAGCTGCTTTTCAAACATAGACTGGATTCATTTTGAGGGTTCAAAAGTTTTGAACTCAAAAGAAAACAGTAATCCAATGAGCAAAAGAAAGAATGAGGATAGAACTCACCATCTGGCTGTGCCCTGCTTCCTGCAGGAGAGACACAAATAACAATACATTTAGTCACAGAAAACTGCTTGTTTAAGTGATGATAATCTTCACAAATCTAAGATGGTTTTGACAGACACATTTACATTTCTGAGAACAAAAAGCGACCGGTTCCTCCTGTGCTCCTGAGGCCCCAACTGTATCTTTTAAATGCAGAACATTTGCTACGTTTCCATCTGCCGTCCAGACTAAAACAAAGAAGTTTGAAAACGCTGCTGACCCATTTTCATTTTTAAACTTTGGGGTAGCGTTGGACAGGCGAACAGAGGACTTTGGCTTCCTGATTGGCTCTTATCAGTCATGCAAAGCAGAAACAGAGTAAACCCATGCCTGGTGCCATGTTTCTGTCAGGCACATCCCTTGTCCATGATGTGGTATTGCATGAAGGATGCTTTATTTGTGAGGGATTGTGTATTGAAAAGTTATTTTTTGAGTGTTGATGCTGTGGTGATTCTCTGTAGAGGCCGTAGTACACTGGAATCCAGCCCACATTTTCTTGCCTGCTTAATGTGGAGAGATCTCGCGATGTTTCCCGTGTTGGTAGCACTGAGAGCGACGTGCGACAGTGATCCAGATGAATGAAATGTTTGAAGCAGGCTGGGCAGGCTGATGGTAAAGAAACTTTCAATGGGAACTTCTGTGGATGTAACACGGACAGCGTTGAAGTCCAAGTTCTTTGATGGCTGCAATACACGTTGGAATGGAGCAGTTGTTGAGAGTTAGCAGCTGTGGGATGGAGTACTTGAGCTTTAGCCGGTCGCTGAAAGTGTTAGCCTGGAGCTAGCCATTAGCCAAACACAGAGATGGAGGACTGTCAGGCACAGGGAGAAGATGGTCCATATCATGGCAGAGGGGGGCACAAGGCATGGAGGACTGGCTGGAAGCAGCTGACAGCTAGCTACCAACTGCAAAGTTATCGAGGCAAAACCGGACCTGGACAGCTGGATGGCTGACCCAGGCAGGCAATCCAGGTGTTTACCACTGACAGCGGGAGGTGACCAACAATCCGCTGATGTTGGAGGAGATGTCAATCCAATGCAAAAACTCAAGAGAAATACTATGCAGAACAAGAAAAATGGCAGAGAAGCAGCAAACAACAAATGCCAGCATCCTCTGCTGCTCCTCTTCCTCCAGAAAGACAGAGACACCCTAATAGTGTAATGTATGTAATATCATCCCAGCTCCCGAGACCTGACCCGAGATAAGCGGATGAAGATGGATGGATGGATGGATGGATCATCCCTGCTGGGTCAGCATACATGCAGGCGTGATTAAGTCTTCCCTCTTTTTGTCATGTTCAAAGGGAGAGAACGGAAGATTTGGTCAAAAAGAAGTTGTTAAAGATACTGACTGGTGTTGCATGTTTTATAAGCAGTAGCTTGTTTTATCCTAAATAAATAAGTAAGTAAGTAAAAAAGTAAGTGCCAATAAAATCCCTTTCCAGGCCTTACCCAGATAGCTGCCTAGTGGTGGGACTTGAAACCAGTTTCTCCTGCAGTCTCTCTTGTACTGTGTAATTACAAATAATTGTTGTCTGTATATTGCTTAGTTGTTAGTGTGCTTAGTTTTTTTAGGTTCATTAGAGCCGTGTAAGGTAATTCATGGTAAATTTCTGCCAATAGATGGCGCTCTTTACAAACGTACGGCGTCCTTGACTCACACAGGGTGTGCGCCACCTGCTGGACAAATGCACTAATAAAATTGATGGGGTATCTTCAGAAAGTAGTTTACATTTCCAATTTCAAAATGCACATATTAAACACAGCTCGCTGTGTGTTTGGTGATTTTGAGGAAGCTGGTGAACAAAGGACAAAATCTACAATCTTTCCAGATCGCATGGATTAGCTAGAGCGAAACGGGATTGTGACATACATAGTATGTAAATATTCAAATTTATAACAAAAGCACTCTTCACCAACCAAACTATGGAAGTCCACACAACATCAGATGCAGAGAAGATAATGTCCATGTTTCAGCTCTTATTTTGAAAGGCTTATTGAGGCATTACTGTTTTACCACAGAGAGTGTGAAAGTGATCTACATTTATGGTAAAGACAATTTCAAAATGATTTGTGGTTAAGTGCAAAGCCTCCAACAGTCTTATTGTTGAACGTAGACTGACCACACAGTGAGGAGAGAGACAGTAAAGACACAGAGTAAACAATATGGGGTTTACAGCAAATACTAACAAAAACGTTTGTGTCCAAAAAAACTCTTTTAAATGACAGGCAGGCAGAAAAAAAGTGAGCATAAAACTTACTACCTAGTTGTGACTGAGACTCTGAAAATAACAAAAACAAACAGAAAACACTTTTGAAACAACAACTTTGTGTTTATATGTAAATGTCTCAGGCTACATTGACACGTGATATTTGTGATCATCTGTAACATTTATTACTAAACTCAAACACAAAGGTTTTTGATTAGTGACACTTTAAACCTTGTCCTCTCTCAGCTAACAGTCAGGGGAAATCATTTTCCAGTTAGAGAAAAGGAGCTTTCAATATTCCCTTAAAACCATTATGCACACAAAAAAATACAATAACCAAAATTTAAGTATGGGTCCTAATAAGATGCTTAAACGATTCAACTTTACTGCTGTACAAACTATTCGTCTGGTGAGGATGGACTGAAATGACCATACGTCTTTGCATTGGCTTTTTATGCAAACTCACCGCCCCGAACGCTCGGGATATAACAACTGAACTTACTGACAAATTTTAGCTCTGGTTCAACTTAAACTAATATCATTACTTTATTATTGTTACTAATATTTACTTAAGATAACAAAGTAACTGATGAACTTGCATGTTCTGCAAGAGGAAGTCTTGTCAATCAGAAGAGAAAATGCAGACAAATTGTTTTGGTAAAGCTTCATAAATTTTAGTTTTGTACTTTTCATTGCTACAGCTTTGTTAAAAAGTTTCAGTAAACTCAGAATTTCCACTAGTACGTGATACTTTTCCCTCTAAAAACTACCATACCGCAGTTATTAGATCTCAAACATGATTAGCTCAGGTGTGTACAGAGAGGAGGGTTCTTACCTTGTGTCAGCAGAGTCAGCAGAGTCGCCACACAGATCACTTTGTAGAAAGCCATAACTGAAAGTACAGATCATCAGATCTGCACCTGCATAAATACCTTTCTTCTCCCCTCCCTCTCACATTCAGCCTACCTCCAACACAAACTCACCTGTCCAATGACACGCCTAACACCACATTTATGACTTGTTTTACATGAATTGAGTTTATTTGAAAAGAGTCTCACTCTGTTGATGTTTGGAGCATCATGTTATCTGCCACTAACCTGTCTGTGAAGGTTCTCAGTCATCCAGGTCAAAGTTATCCAAGGAAGGTTATAATCAAGGCAACTGGACCTGGTTCAAGATACTGGAAGACGTTTCATCCCTCATCCAAGAGACTCAGGGTTAATTCTGATAATGAGTCTTATTTAATGCTTTTTAAGACTTTTTGAAGACCTCAACAAATGTAAATTTTAGACTCCAAAATTTTGAAACTATTTCTTTGACAGAAAAGGACAGATTGTGATCCGATCAGTAAAACCACCTCAAGGACACCACGACCACATGAATGCAAATTCATTGTCTATCCACATAAAACAACTACTTGGGCAGAAATATGTCACAGTGTTCCTCAAATAAAATTCAAAAGTCTGACGGCGCAGACAGGCGCCTTGCTTTTGGTGAACTGATCATGTCCGTTTATGAAAGTGAACTAGGTCTGGGCAATAAAACAATAGTGATAATTATCGTGATCAATAGCAGTATAACAAATGTTCAATAAATATTTGATTTAATTTATTTGAATCAGGAACAAATTAGCACTTTGTTTTTTATTAAGATATTTATTTTGTTGAGCAAAAGATTTTACTATATTTTTCTCATGCATGTTTGTTGTTTTGAATGTTCTACCTCAGATCTGTGATGTGATCCACTGTTTGATACGAGGCTGCTGTTTAGCATCAAGTGTTTGTCATGTTCTGACCATAAAGAAAAGTTTAAAACACAGTTAACCATCTGGTTTCTTCAACTTTCACTCAGGAGCAAAAATCAACCTTTAAGCTTATAATAAAAAAAATAACGATTAAAAAATGATTTTACTTTTTTGTTTAAATCATTTAACATTTTTGTCCACATCACCCAGCCCTAACTCACACTGCTGTTAAACTCAGTATAAACTCCTAAAATAACAGAGAAGAGTAGCCCACACATAAAGAAAGGCAGCAAGGAAACATTGATCGAACTTTGGTTTCACTTTCACTTTCCGGCCGAGCTCACAGGCCAAAGGGAGAGACAGACATGGATCATCCGTGGAGGAAACTAATCACAGTGAAAGACAGAAAGCTGTTTGAACCTGTACTTATAGATCATTTCTTGGTGATGTACAGTTGTTTGAGCAAGACAGAACGATCGGATCTTCCTCTAACTGCTTTAACTTGGTCTCCCAATCCTGCAGCCACGACTTACGAAAACATGACACGCAGCCAGACGTCAACGTCTGCAGCTAACGTAAACGTAACATACGAGTTATATCAATGGCAGAGAATCGCATTGTTAAATCAAGACAAAAATCACACAAATACACGCTAATTAGGCGTTTTAGGCGACTGTGCATGACAATTTCCCCACCAGCCTTAAACGCCTAAAACCTACAGCGAATTTACGGGAAATTTAAGACAATGTAAGACCCTAGTTTCCATGATTTTATTTTAAGACTTTTTAAGGAGCTACAGGAGCCCTGAGACTTCTTCTCTTCAGACTGACTGGCAGGGAAACTCAGCTATTACAGTTTTTTCTTCTGCTGACACACTTTTTCCTTTTCTCAGAACTCTAAACACAATTCCCAAAACTGCTCACACGAAATGGAAAATGCCTCATATCTCCTTTAAAATGAAACACTGCATTCAAAATGCCATAAACACATCTCAAAATTAAGTATTTGCACCGAATAGTAACCACTTTTTAATATTAGTACATTTTTGGATGCACTGCTGTTCTAAATCTAAAGCTTCTTGGTCTTTCAGAGGCTTATACATTTCCATATAATGTTCTAGAGTGAAAATAGCTGAGAGGTTGAAAAGTACACAGGAAACACAAATGCAATGTTGAAACTAAAAATATTTAATTGGCAAAGCATCAGTGTACAGTCACAGTAGCACAGTGTTGTTTACAGTAGCACACAAGAAAACAAAACCGAAAGTGGCTTCAAAATCCTACTGAACTACTAAACAGAAGTTTTATCAGTTAAATGTACTTTAATATCAAAACTAAAAGTGACTTTGCTCACAGTGACTGATAATGTGCTTTTCATTTCTTACTGATTGATGATCCAAGGATCCATTACCTGACTCACACAGTTGCTGCTTTACGGGCTGGTTTAACGTTTTGGTTTACGTGATCTTTTTATGGAGGTTAATGTTTTTTCTCCAGTAGCACATGACTTGTTACAAACTGGATCTGCCAGTTAGACTTTGCAAACATAGACACCTTCACCAGGGAGATTCAGTGTCTGTGAAGGTTGTGTGAGTCTGTGACTTTACCCTCCGCAGGGGTCGAGGTCATCACTCATCAACCCACAGGAATATTATTTAAAAAGATTAGCAGCCATTTTCACAATTTTAAAGCATGCATAGATGAAAAGCCAAGTCAATAATCAAATATAAACATTTAATAAGTATGCTCAATCTGCATAATGAGTTTTACTCATTATGACTTTTACTTTTTGGTACTTTAATTAGGTTATATTTTGATGTTAATACTTTTGTACTATGGTACTGAAGTAAAATTTGGGATGCAGGACATATATTTGCAAGACAGTATTTCTACTTGTGAATTGTGTTATTTTGTGTTATCAGTTGATGGCATCACATTCTCATTCTCATAGATTAATATTGACGCTCGGTCGAGCCCATTCGGCGTCGCTTTTTAACTCCCTGGGTATCCCTCTAGTGTCATTTTTAAACGTTTAAGGCCCCGCTGTCAAGTTAGCAACGCTTAGCAACAATAAATATGCAACTATGAATGAATGAATGCCTTTATTGTCATTGCATGTAAGTACAATGAAATTATAGAGCCACTCTAATAGGTGCATCATAAAACACATACAATATATAAAAATATAAAAAACACATCACAAAAATATTAATTTAAAACCTAATTTACCCTTGTTCCTTCTAAGGGGCTAATAAATATTCTAATATAACAAGTGCTGAGTAACTATTCCAACAGCATTTAAAATTCTGAAAAACAGTTTTTGCTTCATTTAGGACTGTTATTGCTTCAGGAAAGAAGCTATTCCTATATCTACTAGTCCTCGTTTTTTGACATCTGTAACGTCTCCCAGATGGCAACAGTTCGAACAGCGAATAACTGGGGTGAGAACAGTCAAGTGCCATTTTGGTGGCTTTAGACAGCAGTCTTGAATTGGCAATTTCCTGTAGTGAGGGTAGAGGACAACCAACAATCTTCTGTGCTGTGTTGATCACTCTTTGTATACTTTTCTTGTCTGCTGTAGAGCATCCAGTGTACCACACAGTTACACAGTACATCAGGATGCTCTCTATAGAGGAATGGTAGAAAAGCACCAACAGCTTCTCAGACAGATTGTTTTTTTTAGGAGTCTGAGAAAATACAAACGCTGTTGTGCCTTCTTTACCACTACTGTGAAATTGTCAGTCCATGTGAGTCGATCCGAAATGATAATTACCAGGAATTTAAAGTTTTGAACCCTCTCCACTAGGTACCCATTGATGGAAAGAGGGCGGTGGTCGGCGCGGCACTTCCTGAAGTCTATAATTAGTTCCTTAGTTTTCCCAATATTGAGAGACAAGTTGTTTTCTGTGCACCATGTGACCAGTCTCTGGACCTCTGCTCTATAGGCCGACTCATCTCCCCCTGAAATGAGTCCAACAAGTGTGGTGTCGTCCGCAAACTTTACGATGCTATTGGTGGAGTAAAAGGGATTGCAGTCATAAGTATACAATGAGTATAACAGAGGACTCAACACACAGCCTTGAGGGGAGCCGGTGCTGAGAGTAAGGGTGGAGGATTTGTGGGGCCGAAGCTCAGCACTTTGGGGCCGATTGATTAAAAAGTCCATAATCCAGTGGCAGATGTAAAAAGAGAGTCCAAGGTCAGACAGCTTCCTGATGAGGATGTCTGGGATGATCGTATTAAATGCAGAACTATAATCTACAAAGAGCATCCTCACATAAGTGCCACTATGCTCTAGATGGTTTAGGGCTGTATGAAGAGTTATGGTGATGGCATCATCTGTCGACCTATTCGCTCTATAAGCAAACTGGTATGGATCTAGGGTCGATGGTAAACTGGTTTTGATGTGCTTCATTACCAGCCTCTCAAAGCACTTCATAACTACCGAGGTGAGTGCCACCGGTCTATAGTCATTCAAACTGCTGGAAGAGGGCTTGGACTAACTACCAGTTAGACTTTCAAAATAAAACGCTAGCGCTTTGAAACATTGCCATTTTGAAACTTCACGTTGTTAAAGTTGTGAACTGTTGCAGTTTGGTTAGGTTGGTTAAGGTTAGGAAAAGATCATGTGTTAAAATAACTCTATAGGTCAGTTAACTTGGCCACACATCAACCACGTCATCGCCAGCATTTCCATAAATACCCACATGTCCCTGCTCCTCTTCCTCGCTCTCGTATTCAGCATCCGTCCTCCCCAACCCTTTCTCTGTCCTGCCTCCTGATCTCCTTCTTCCTCATAGGGTTATAAGGGGGTCTCTCGTTCCCCGGTGCTATGGTGGATTTGCATATCGTAGCTTCCCCACACCGCTTTTGAAGGTGTATTCAGCAGCTGCAAGCCTCGTACATCTTTCTGTTTCGATCATCAATAAATCATTTAACCTGTTGATCGTGTGGTCCTTACTAGTGAAACGTAAGTTCACTTGCATCAATTTATGTAACTTGAGTAACTTAAATAAAAATATTTAATGTTGACTCTTTGTTTCACACAGGATATGAACACCGGCCTCTTGTTCAAAGGCCGGTTCTGGTTCTCCATCCACCAACCACCTCCTTGCTCAGCCTATTCTGTTAAATTGCCTTTATGCACAAACTGGCGCTTACAGAGCTTCCCTGATGACAATCACATTAATCACCATTCACTCCCTGGTCAAAATGACATCGAGCATTTAAAACCTGCATGTAGCGACATGTCAGCAACAGTTAGCCCTAAGATAGCTAACTTGGTAATGTTATCATATCTTACCTGCTGTACAGTCCGCTGCTTTCTCGTCAGACGGATTCCTTTCACTGTTGACTTTGTGTGTGAGGCCACATGGACAGAAATGCTGTACACTTTTAGCTATGGTATTATAAATGATAGTCCTCCCTCCAGCCCTGCTCACTCCCTCTGCTTGCTTTCATGGCAGTGTGCTGGCAGTCAGAGCTCCCCCTGCTGTCCATAAAGTGCCTCTGCGCCTCAGCTCTTTGCTCCCTGCAGCCTTTCGGCCACGCCTCCTCATTTGCATACACAACTCAATCCCCAAATCCCCAATCCTAAATGGCTAAATGACTAAATGCCCAATCCTAAATACCAAATTCATTTTCTTCAACTTTTAATTTTTGATTTTGACTTTTAGTTTATGATTAGACTTTTAGTTTTCAATTTAGACTTTTAGTTTTCAATTTAGACTTTTAGTTTTAGACTTTTAGTTTTAGTTCTGACCAAATAATCCCTCCATAAAAATCACTGCAATAAAAAGTACATTAGCAGAAAAGCAGTTTTAATTCCTCAGCACTGTCAGTGTCACTTTCCTTTACACGTATCTCAGTATCATGACTCATATTGGCTAGAAAAAAATGTATTGAACATATTACAGTGAAAAGGACGGACAAACAAAATGTCTTAAAATGTATTTGAAAAAGCTTTACTTACAATAAGATACCAAACAAATAGAAACGCCTGTAAAATGTAATCCAGTTACACAACCCTGCATTAAACCCCAACCTCTGACGCTGTCTGAGGTGTGTGTGTGTGTCAGAGACGGGGACTCGAGTTAGAGACTCGGACTCGAGTGCGACTTAAGTCGCTTACACAGTGACTTGAGACTCGACTTGAGACTCGAGGTGCGGGACTTGTGAACAATGTTTATTTTAGAAACTTCTGATGAGCTGTTCCTCCCTCCGCTTCAGGTAACATCTGCTGCGTGCAGCCATTCATCATAAACTTTAAAACTTCATAGAAAACAACCCAAACGATGAAGCGCTGAACGAAAAATAGGTTAGTAACCTATAATGACTGTCATTCGTTATGAAAAGATGAATGAGCGTTTGTTTGCTTGTGGCGGTCAATTAACATAATCATTTATGTCCCGCTGGCTGCCGTCACGTCAGTTACCGCTGGCTAGAGGTTTATTGTTGATCATGTGACCTTACAGTTTTAATTAGTTATAACTAGGGGTGGGCATAGATTAATTTTTTTAATCTAGATTAATCTAGATTAATCTTGAAATTAATCTAGATTCCAGAGAAGACGAAGCCCGGCTTGTTGGTGGGGATGTGGCTGTTGATCCAGGACTGATATTGGGACACTCTGGTGTAGACTCCTGGGACATTAGGCAGGGCACAGCCTTCTCCAAAACTCACCACTCCAACCTGGACCCAGATCGAGCTGATTTTAGTCACCAGCGGGCCGCCTGAATCCCCCTGCAGACGTCAGACAGGTCACTTACAGTACTTATATTTTACAGGAATAACAAACGGATGCAGACGCAGGATAAACGCGTCTGGAACCAGCGACAGATCTATTGATTAGTGCAGCTTTGTTTTGCAGACTCACCTGGCAGGAGTCCTGTCCTCCCTGGGGCACACCGGCACACATCATGTTGTCTGTGATTTCACCTGTGATGTCTTTGTAGACAGTGTTACAGTATTCATTGGACACGATGGGAACGCTGACCTGCTGCAGATTCTGGGGGTAAGGAAGAGGAACTGAAAAAGAAAAGGAGAGATTAATGTTGGGTCTGCCTGGATTTTTCTTTACGTCGACTGTCTCATGGCCTGACATGGTTGTGGTCCAGCCGTCCCTCCTTCTTGTCCCGTGTTAAGGTTTGTCAAGCTGAGACACAGGAAACTGGAATTCTGTAAACTCACAAACAGCGAGGTTCAGTCTCTCTTCCAATGATTTGTGCTGCGCGTCGCGAAGAAAAAGTTCAAGACAATTCAACTCTGGCAGCAGGCGGGCATGTGCGTGAGGCGAGCACAACCACTACATCTTGTGCTGGACCACTTCACCTCACTCTAACAGGGAAACTTGCTACTGAACACAGACTGTTTCTGCTGCTCCCTAAAAGAAAAATGTTTCTGCTGACACCTGCTCAGAACACTGGACTCTGATGGTAACTTATTTTAACAAGCTAGATAAAAGCTAATTCCCTGGCAGTGGCAAATAACTTTAAATTTATATTTGATTTGATCACATTAATGTTTAAGTTGAGATTTACAAGAAATATTTTAATTGCTGTGTAAAGGGAATACTGCTGGGAAAAAGTACCTAATTTGTTTAAAGTGTTTGCAAACCACATGTTATTGCACTCTTGTGTATATAGCAGTACATTTAAATCAAAAGTGTGCAACACACTACTTTAGAATTCATAATTCAATTTTGCAAGAAACATTGTGATTAATCACGATTCATCGCAAGAAAATCATGTGATTAAGGGCAATTGAAAATTTTAATCGTTGCCCAGCACTAATTTTAATTCTCACCACCACTTTGGATGTCTCCCCATCCGGTGACCCAGCAGGTCGTCCCGGCGTCAAACACGCTGCCGGCTGCCGCCAGACACACGGGTCTGATGATGCTGGTGAAGTAAACAGGTGAGGACAGCTTCAGCAAGGCTATGTCGTTATCGTTTGTGTCTTCATTATAGTTGGTATGCGTGATGATCTGGGACACAGTCCGGGTCATCATGTTTGTATTCGGTAAGTTTAGGGCATCAAGACCGAGATTAACTGTGAGACCGTCTGTGGTGCTGAGAAGCAGAAAAGACAACATGTTTAAATATGTGACAGACACTGGGGCTGTCTGTGTGTGAATTTTAAAATAAACTAAATTAAATAAATCATGGTTAATTTCTCCAGTCAGTTCCCCTGACCAAGGAACTGGCCAAGATCTGAACCTCTTGTTGTAATCTGTATGTATTCACTTGTCTTTTTGTTGTGCTTTTATTTTGCTTATAGTTTAGAGTTAATGCTCAAAACTTGCTGCAAAAAGTAATTTCTCTTGTGGAGCAATATGTATCATGTATTTATTAAAACTTTAATGGTGTCTGCACAAAGAAAAACATGCAGTGTGGTTTTAATGTGGGTTACTGAGGAACCCTCATTGCATTCTCTGTTGCTCACCTGGAGAAACAGTGAGCAGCAGTCAGGACCCACTGTTTGTTGATCAGGGAGCCTCCACAGAAATGATCTCCTCTGCTCTGCAGACTGACCTGCCAGGGCCACGACCCGGGAGAAGCATTGGCCCCTCCTGCAACACTCTCACACCACCCTGGTGAGGTGATCCCCTCACCTGGAGGGAGACAGTCAGAATTCATGTGTATTCATGTTTTTGGGTCCACTTTGTTCACTGTATTGTTTCTCTCTTTGTGCTATCATCTGTGTGCATTTGTTTAATCCAGCATGAGCTCTGCTCTAAAGATGATCCTGTCAGTCTGTCTGTCCAGCTCTTTGGTCTGGATGTCTCATCCACAATGAAATGGATTGTGATGAAATGTGGTTCAACCCTTCATGTTCGCCACAGGATGAACTGTAATAACTTCTGACTTTTCAACACTTTGGCTAAAACCAAATACCTCATGTCATAATTATTGCTGGGCAACAATAAAAATTTTTAATCGCAATTAATCGCATGATTTTCTTGCGGTTAGGGAGAAGCAGAAACAGTCTATGTTCAATAGCAAGTATGCCTGTTAGAGTGAGGTGAAGTGGTCGAGCACAAGGTGTAGCGACAAGCTGGTGTGTTCCCGTGAAACTTTCGTGGTCGTGCTCGCCTCACGCACACGCCCACCGCCGAAGTTGAATTGTCTTGAAGTTTTTGTTTGCAATACGCAGCACAAATCATTGGAGGAGAGACTGATCCTCGCTGTTTGGGAGTTTTACAGAATCTCCCCGCAAAACTACATGCAGGCCTATCGGGTAAAGTTCTGCATAATTTTAATTTAAGCTAAAAGGCTATAGCTGCGTAGCCATGGTCACTATCCATAGAGCGCCTGCAGAGCACTGTCTCCCTTTCTGTTCACCTCATTGAACCTGCCGAAGTTAACGTTCGATAAAGAAAGTGTCGGCGTTAATTAATTAATGTGTAAAAGCGATTACGCGTTAACCAGCCCTAATCATAAGACATTCATGTCATGTTTTGGATAGAGAGGTCATGTCTCTAGTAGGGCTGGGTATCGAGTTCAATACTTTTTAGGAACCGACCGAATTGCTTCAATACCACCGAGTATCAAAAAAAGCCTTGTCTTTCGGTACCAAAGTTCGATACCTAAAGGTTCTTGTTAACGCCAATGAGCCAATAAGCATGCAGCATTCTTGATGTGCCCACATCTAAAAGTGATTGTAATTGGCTGTAGTGATGTAAACACTAGCGGTTACGCACAGAGACGTGGATGTAAAAGACGCGGAGAAAATCAAAAGTGTGGCTTGATGCAACAGCGCGTGATGCAATATTTGTTACGTAAGATAATTGCTGCTAAGAGCGGCGACACGACAAACCTGGTGAAGCCTTTGACTGTGCGTGAAATAAACTTAAGAGCAGAAAGTCGCTCCCTCTTTGCTGCAACAAGAGCCGGTGCATCATCGTCTCAGCGCCCTGCTGCCACCGAGCTGCTTCAACACGGCCACCGTAAGAGCAGCGTTGGGCAGCAGCGTCGCTACAAGCAGCACCGTTACTAGTTTAACGACATTTCTCAGTAGCTTGATGGCAGCGTCGCTGTTTTCTGAATCAAATCAAAGCTCTTTTATTGACAGAGCAGCGCGGCAGCTTCCACACATGCTACATTTTACCAAGTGTTTCTGAAGGATCAGTTAAGTGACGCCACTGCTGCACACGGACCTGCAGCCGGCGGAAGTGACTTCACGTAGCGATCCTTGGGCTGATGTCTGCGACTTTGCTGCAGTGGATTAAAGACGCGCGGCTGAGTTTACTTTCTATTGTGATAGTTGTCGCCTGGACACCTCTTCCTCTAGTGAGGAGGAAACTTTGATATGTAGAGGCAGAAACTTGTTTCCATCAGATGAGAGATTTCTCTCTCTTTCTCTCAGGCCTGTTGCCATGAATGTTTAAGTTGCCATGGTGCCAGAGCACAAATTCACATATAAACAATAAAAAACATATAATTAATAGACAATAAAATGACATTATAAAAACTAAAGAAAGAGGAATAAAAACAACAAAAACACAATATAGGCCGATGTTACATTGAAAATATGTCTTGGTTTTGACGAGCTGTAGTATTTTTAAAGGAACAATTATTAAAATAAACTATTAATGATAATAATGTGATAATTAAGTTACTTAAACAAACAACAGTGATTCTCTGTATGTTGAGAAAATATACAAACTTTATACCAATAAAATTGGTATCGAAAAAGTATCGTTCAGGTACCGGTATCGAAGTTGAGGTATCGATACCGGTATCGATATCGAAAATTTTTGAACGATACCTAGCCCTAGTCTCTAGTAAACATCAAGTTGTGCAATTGTGTTTTTATCATCAAAAAATATATCAAAATACATCTATGTTAACTTTTAAGGACACTGAGACCATTTTACGCACCTTCGTCTCATCACGCCTACATTACTGCAACAGTTTTACCTGCTTGGCCCAAAAATCTATCGATCAACTCCAGACTGTCCAGAGCCAGAACCAAGAAATGTGATCACATCACTGCTGTTTTAGCTTCATTAAACCAGCTCCCACAATGTCGAGGTCTATAGGGGTCCCATTGTTTGCATTCAGGGCCCCGAAGTTCACAGCCCGAGGAAATAAGGTCAGCTGAGTCAGTAAACTCTTTTAATTTCCTTCTTAAAAAAATACTTTAATCCTTTTACTGATTTTACTTGACTTTATTTTTATTTTCTTTACACTCTATATTTGTATTATTTCCTCATTTTAATTCCTTAAAATAATGTTCTTCTTTTATCTATCTTATATTTAAACCTGATGGTTTTCACGACCTGTGTGTTTTATTTTCTGATCTTGTGAAAGTAACTTTGAAACATAGATTTTGAAAAGTGCTCAATAAATATAGATAAATATATAAAGTAGCTTGTTAGCATGTTAGCATGCTGCTGGAAGCACAGCAGGAGCTGATGTAAAATTTGGACAGGAAGCTGGATGAGAAGTCAGAGGATCACCAAAGTTACTAGGACTCATCCTGAGGGGAACATGAACCTCACTTTATCACAATTTAACCAACTTCTGCGGAGAGACAGCATTTGACTCTAATGGAGCTTCAAAAGTGCAACTAACCCTAACCCTAACTGTCCCTCCGATTTAAATCGACATCTGATTTCATGTAGATCTTCAAATCCACTCAGACACATGCAATACCCCTTTTTTTGGACGTAGATCATTTCAATATAAAGTACCATGGGACTGGAATAATCTTCCTCTTTCCTTGATATCTATAACTTATTTTTGCCTTTTCAGATCATCCCTATTTCTATACCTTAAAACAACTTGTTTATGCTTTTAACTTTTAAGGTAACTTCAATCCTCTGTTCATTTGTTTATCTGTTAAAATGTCATACTTTCTCATTTATTTATTTATTTATTATTATTTTCTCTGTAATCTATTTAAATTTATAAATTTACTAGTGATATTATGTTATTATTACAACTTGTATTATTTAACTTTGAGTAAAAAAATTAGGTTAGTGGGAGGGGTTGGTGTGAGTTTGTGTATGAATGACCATTCATGACCAAGTCTGTAGCCTATGTGTATCTGTAATGTATGTTATGTAACGTTTCTGTTCATGATTTGTAGTCTGTTTTTGTGTTTATAATCTTGAAAATGAGATGATGCATCTCAAGAGGCTGTCCTTTAATAAATTCAAATTCAAGAATCTAAGATGGTTTTGACAGTTGACTGGTTTCTCTCGTGTTCCTGAGGGCCCCATCTGCATCTTTTTTCTTTTGCTTTTCCACCTCCAGTCCAAATTAAAACAGAGAAGTTTGAAAACGCTGCTGACCCCGTTTTTGTTTTTAAAAACAGAGGAATTTAAAAACGATGATGCAGGCGCTCACGTTGGACTTCATCAAGTAAAGCATCTGAAAGCGTACTTGCTCATGATAAACAGCATTATTAGTGTTTGTTTGATTAAAGTGAAAGCCATTTTCTTAGTCAGCAGGCAATAAAGATAAGTAAGTTGAAAGCAGTGAAATGATTACCAGTCAGTCAGATGATTTAAGTTGTAAGCAGTACAAGGGATGAGTCAATGATTTTGATTAAATACTTTTGCCATTCCAATCAGTGGTTAGAAACCCATCCCTGGACATCACAACAACAAACTCCAGTTGTTTACTGATATTTCCTTCATGTTTGCTTTGGCGCATTCAGAGTAAAGAGACAGAGGGAGAGCTTGAGGATGCTGGCAGGGCATTTAGAGCAGGTGACATGGAGGTGAGGGAGAATGGGAGGAAACATTGATGGTTAACATCAGATACTGACATCACAACAGTAATATACAGAATCCTGTTGGCCTTCAAATGTGTATCAACATTCTTTCTAGTAACTAGTTTACTGATAATATACTATTATACTTGGTAGATAATTACACAGAAACAGAAGAGTCAGTCTCTTATATGTAGATTTCTTTTCATTATTGGCAGAAAACAGATCAGGTGATCAGCACTTGCTCTCTACTTAGAAAGTTTTTAACAGCACTCACCTGTAACAACTAAGATCATGAGCATGATGTCACAGCCTAACAGGTTGATGTCCATGGTGCGATTCTTCTCTCTGTCTCTTGGAATCAGTGGAGAAGTTAAACCGCCTGGAACAGAGATGTGTGACTCTTTTTGGTCTGGCTGGAAAACTGGTCAATTTCCAAAGCAAATCATTTCACTTAGTTCATACAGATAACAGCGCAATGACCAGGGGCCGTATTACAGAAACTTCCTAACCGGCAGATCCTATCCTAACTGCTTGGTAACCATGGTTATAAGGGTTAGGAACTGATTTAGGAAAAAGGCCTTTACAGATTAACAGTTCGTAAATCAATATTCCTTTCCTAACTTTAGATAGGAAAAGCGTCCTAACTTCGTAAAATCTTAAATAAACTCTCCTAACTTTTACTTTTCCACCAGGTAGTGTTTGCTGACTCGTTTAATCCATATTGTCGCTGTTTGATTGCTTTTACAAAATCAACAAAATGTCAACAGGCGGAACTTAATTGACTCTACCGATGTGTTTGATGACCAAACCCTCGTTAGTAGAAAGGCTGTCGGCCCATAACGTAAAGGCTCCATGTAACAAAATGATCTAATGTAAGTCTTTAATAGAAGGAGATCGTTAGAGACAAGAAATAGCCTACATGAAAAACATGATGACGTCAGCCCCGAAGCCTTTATTAGCCTTTCCTGAGAAGAGCTCCGGGTTTCTGCCGGCGTCAGTGAGGGAGCACAGGAGGAGCGACCAGCGGCTTCCCTCTGCTCGGTGGACACAAAAGTTGCCTTTCTCTTCGTATCACTTGTAAATGGACTTGTTTTCTTTTTGGCAGCATTAACGCTCCGCTGGATGCCGGATATGCGGCCGTGACTGTGTCCACTATTTTAGCCCGCTCTCTATCTGACTCTACCCGAGTTAAGCGTTATGTGGATTTGGATTTCTCGACGGTGGTTACCAACAAAGTCATCTTAATTGGAGTATAATGATAGTTGTTGTTTTTGCTTCATTTTCAGTGTAGGCTATGTTTCATTAAAAAAAACTACAAAATACAGCGATTAAAATCAGTTTAGCTCGGCGACGAGAGAAAAGCGTCATCGGTTGCTAGGTAACAGACATAAAAGTTGATAACCGATGTTGGATTGCGTATTTAGGATTTCCTAACCTTGAGATAAGACGGATGAAGTAAGATAAGACAGGATTCCTAAAGTTCGTTAGGATTTGCTTCTGTAATACCAAACTGAGAAAAATCATTTCTAGACTCTTCCTATCTTAACTTAAGACTTAAGATAGGAACTTTCTGTAATTCGGCCCCTGGAGTCCAGATATTCAAGAACAAAGAGTACAACGTCGTTAAATGTGTATTAAAAGGTATGCTTGATTAACAATGTGACCTGTTTTGTGAGCATCTTGGTCCTTCTTGTAGCCTATAGTCTCTTTTATGTGAATATATCCTTTCTAGGCTTTTCGACCACTCAAAGCGCTTTTACTGTACATCACATTCACACATTCATACACTTATGGAGAGGCTAAGGTGGCATCAGAAACAGATGTACATATTCAGACAGCAATTTAGGGTTCAATATCTTGCCCAAGAATCATAAGCAGAGGTAGCATGGGTGCATGGAGGCGTCTGGGCACCCCGGGGGGTGGGGGCCCCCTATGTGGGCCACCAAGTTTATGTCAGTTGATTGTGGACACGGCTGGATGGCAAAGCTGCATGCAGCTCGCTTTCAACAGTAAAAAAAAAATTCTGCTGTTTTTATCAAATGAAACAGTCCCTTAACTCCTGGTTTCAATGGTAAACAACCACAGGAATGTCTTTCGCCATGACACAGGAAGTTGTAGTAGGTTGTAACTTGGCTGTACGTGCTCAGATCTGAACCAAATTTAACACGTTTATTACGAGTCTCACCCTGAACACATATACATGCCGACATACACCCACAGTCATAGCACCACCTGCTGGAATCAAGAAGTGTCCATTTAAATCATTTTAATTCTGTTAGAAACTCCTGGACTTTCATAGCTCCTGTGTTTCAGTAGGTTTTCTGCTCATATTCAAAGTTCTGCACATTCAAAATCTAACTGGGTTCTCTGACATTTCCAGAATAAAGGATATTTTGAGAAGTCAAACAGGATAAATCATCATAAACTTTGCAATCAATCCACTGTGGACGGGATCCATACCAAGGATTCTGCAAACCGTTGCACCACTACTATCCATGGTAGTGTGGGAATTTAATTCTTGCATGTTTTGTTGTACAGGATCACAACTCCTACATGTTCACATGAGGAAAGGTCAAGATAGGCTATCAGAGTAAAAATGTCTAGACTAGACAACTTGATGAGTTTATTTTTTTAAGTAGCCCATTATAATATTCCTGCAAATGCAGTGAAGAAGCTGATTATCTGTAATTTAGCTATTTCTACAATTATTTTCCTTTTTAAATCTCCATGAAAGTGTTGATAAGATCATTTTAAAATATCACTTTTGCTGCCCAGCCAACTTTTGGTACCTGTGCCTTTTATTATGGAGATGTAGCCAACCAAACTGCTTGCTTTGCTGTAGCACAGGCTGCCGATACAATCTGATTATTCCTGAAGCATCTAAATAATCTTCACAACGCAAAGAATTACTGTGGCAGTAACACGAGAGCAGCTCCTTGTTGAAGCAGGCAAACAGGAAGCTCTGCAGAGACTAAAGACGGTTTTAATGCGCCGTTAACAGAAAGTGAAAGTGCTTCACTTGCAGGCTTGTGAAAAAGCAACGCAGGCTGCTTTCCAACACGGTCACCAGTGCCATGGTGTGGCTCACTAGATCTCAGTTGTATTAGTAGAACATAAAGCCTTAAACTGAAAAGATATTTGCCTGATTTCTAAATGTTTCCATCTGCCCAGGTCTGCCCAAACAGCGCTTTACTGCGTAACTGCGCGCTCACAGCCTGGATGAGCTCTTTCGGGTTAATGAAGCCAAATTCAGATTACAGACTTGTTCAGTTATAAAAGGTATGAATGGAAAATATAGCGAAATTAGATGTACCCACCCTTCAGCTAGAAGTAACAGCAGCACAAAAGAAAAGTCTGTAGCCTAATATTGAGTGAAGTTCAATTTTCGGCCTTTTGTTGTTTGTTTTTTACAAATCCTTCAGAGGGCCCAGGGCTCACTTTTCCAGCAGTTGGAAAACAGACAGACTTTAATTAAAAGACAAACTGTAACATTTACAGCCAGACTGAAACGTAGTGCTCATGTTTTCCTCTGCTTTCACCGTCACCTGCTGCCGCCCGTCACGTGGCTGTCCTTTGAAGAATGAGGAGAGGACGCTAGCTGAGCGCTACCCTGCTGCATCATTAATGTTAGTTGTGTATTGATTTTATTTTTCATGTTAAAGTTTAGAAGCAGCCGTCATTCAACCAACAGCTGTCTGTCTGTGCTGAACAGGCAGAACCACACGTCTCCGTTGTGTTCACACCACAGATGGTCCACAGCTGCACGTCCGATTGCCGCCCTTTACGTTCCGTCAACATAAAGTTGTCAATTAACCTCTAGATAATCGATTATTGACATTTGTGAATCAATTCACAATCGTCTATTAAAAATCTATTATTTTCCACACCCCTACTGAACATATAGCCTGGAATGAGCTTCTTAAAGGACCAGTGTGCTTTGTTTATCTATAATGGGGTGTGTTAACGTAGGCAGTGTGGATGTTAAAGTATGTAAAATACTAACTTACCAGTCCAGAAGAGGGGAAGAAAAAACAAGACAAATTGGAAAAAGTCCAAGTTCACCCAAAGAGAGAGAGAGAGAGAAACATAGTTATTTTCAAGAAAAAATGCTACAAAGTTCTTCACTAAATTCCCTTTAATATCCTAAGCTCTACCTGGACCCTTCAGGAACAAGTATCGTCCTCTTCTGCCTCACCTGTGAGCGTCTAAACTAAGTATTCAAAAAGGAAAGTTAATTAACAGGATAGCAATCTCTTATTTCTAACCAAAATCAACTCACATCAACTACTACTACTTCTCCCCCTCAGCAACTTCAAGAAAGAAAACACAGGATGAACGCCACCCTTGTCTCTTTTTGTATTGCAACACCCCTTTGTCTCAGTTCACA
The DNA here is from genome assembly GCA_024633595.2 of Lepomis macrochirus. Lineage (NCBI taxonomy): Eukaryota > Metazoa > Chordata > Actinopteri > Centrarchiformes > Centrarchidae > Lepomis > Lepomis macrochirus. The sequence goes on from JALXJV020000007.1 coordinate 6,517,001, forward strand.
AACTTTTCTCCAAATAAGCCAATAAGAAATATCATATAGGTCTCTAGGCAAATCATGCAGGTGTCTACAATGCATGTTAGTGCAAACGTTTAAATCTCCAACTCATAGAGGCCAAATATAGTAAGCCACACTTCTTAAACAAATGAACATTTCCTCTCTTTCATAATCTTAAATGCATGCACAAATGAAAATCTGTTTTAAATGCATCACACCAAATACAAGATACAAGGCAAGTTTATTTGTATAGCACATTTCAACAAGGTAATTCAAAGTGCTTTACATAAAACATAAAAGCAACAGGGAAATATAACACAAAGAAAAAGAAAACAGGACAGTAAAAGTTACAGTGCAGTGTAAGTTATCAATAAAAAGAAAAATCTTACACATTTAATTAAAAGCAGTGGTAAAAAAAAGGTCTTCAGACTTTATTTAAAAGAACTGACAGTTTCAGCAGACCTGCAGTTATCTGGGAGTTTTTATCGTTAAATCTTCATTTCATAACTCACTCTACTTTTCTCATTTCCTTCCTCCAGCAGCCTGCGTGCTCTTTCACAAGTCGGCAAGTGAAACACTTTCACTTTCCATTAACGGCACATTAACGTCTTTAGTCTCTGCAGAGCAAATGAAGGCTACACATTGTAAGATCTGTGTCAGATGATCACTGCATTGACTGAGATATATTAAAAGTGTCCTGTTGTTGAACAGAGCATCGCTTTGGACATCAGCCTGTTTCTTTTCTTTAATATACATCGTTTTGTTTTATAGCGATGTCCGACAGTGAAACTATTTTTTTCACTCAGGAGAGAGAGAGAGAGAGAGAGAGAGAGAGAGAGAGAGAGAGAGAGAGAGAAAATGTGGTGGATAAAACAGTTCTGTTGGGTTTTATGGATGACGCACAGCTTCCTGTTTACCTGCTTCAACAACGAGCTGCTCTCGTGTTACTGCCACAGTAAGTCTTTGCACTGTGAAGATTATTTAGATGCTTCAGGAATAATCAGATTGTATTGGCAGCCTGTGCTGCTGCAAAGCAAGCAGTTTGGTTGGCTACATCTCCATAATAAAAGGCACAGGTACCAAAAGTTGGCTGGGCAGAAACAGTTTCAAAGTGATCTTATAAACACCTTCATGGAGATATAAAAAGGAAAATAATCGAAGAAATAGCTAAATTACAGATAATCAGCTTCTTCATTGCATTTGCAGGAATATTATAATGTGCTACTTTAAAAAAATAAACTCATCAAGTTGTTTAGTCTAAACATTTTTACTCTGATAGCATATCTTGACCTTTCCTCATGTGAACATGTAGGAGTTGTGATCCTGTACAACAAAACATGCAAGAATTAAATTCCCACACTACCAAGGATAGTAGAGGTGCAACGGTTTGCAGAATCCTTGGTATGGATCGCGTCCACAGTGCATTGATTGCCAAGTTTATGATGATTTATCCTGTTTGACCTCTCAAAATATCCTTTATTCTGGAAATGTCAGAGAACCCAGTTAGATTCTGAATGTGTAGAACTTTGAATATGAGCAGAAAACCTGCTGAAACACAGGAGCTATGAAAGTCCAGGAGTGTTTAACTGAAAAAAATGATTTAATTTATTATTGATGAAGTGAAAAGGTGCCACATGCACATTTAAAGAGGTTACCTCAGTCAGTCACACCTGCATGTGTGTTGATTAAGCAGTGATGACATTAAAAGATGATCTACAGGAGAAACATATCTGAAAGCTGAGCTGCCCTGCATTATATTCTGCTACAGTTTTAGATTTTGAATTGTTTTATTAAACCTTTATTAAACCTCTGCTTATGATGTGATACAAATGCACATTTAAGATGGGAATAAATAATCAGTTACAAGGTCATAAAATATCAAAATTTTCTTAAATATTTACCAAAATTTAACAAAAAGGACGATCAAACGAGCAATCAGTCGTAACATCTGAAGGCAGAATTGCAGCCTTCAAGTCATTTAAAAGCAACAGTGAAACAAAGATACAGCCCCCTGCGGGCTACCTGAATTTTGTGTGTCCCTTTACATAAATAATTTCCACAAGGGGGCATGGCTCTCCTTTACTCTTTCAAGCGCCTATGCCTGCACTACGTCGAGCAGCGATTGTTCAATCTACTGCCGCCCCAGTAGCAAAGATATCGGTTATTTCCGCGCATTCGGCTGAATGCAAGAAACAGAGGCCACAGGGGGTGAGGGCCAGTAAGAGATGTGATTGGGTCAGCCCACAGTCAGTATAGAAAATTACCCAATGGGCTGCTGTCCGTGCTCTATGGACTGATCGTTGGCACATTTTTTTAAACAGTTAAATAAATAAATACGTTACACCAGCCACAAAGTCAGCCCACCGGGCATTTGCCCGGTATGTGAAATTACCAGTCCACCCATGCTGGGGTTTTTTTATAGGAAACTGTCTGCTTGTTTTACAGTGATTTTGAAATTTTACATTGCTGAGCAAACATTTCAGAGAATGTGGTTGGGAACTCCTGGTCTAAACTAGCTAACAGTACGATATAAAGTAGTTAAAGGCCCGTTGTGTAATAATTCTGAGGATCAGTTGATACAAATGTTTTTAGTGGTGTATAAAGAACTTACATAACGTTTTTATACTTATATCTACATACACGTTGCCATGTTGCGCCGCCATGTTACAGAGCATGTTTTGTCAGTATGTTGTTTCTTCATTCATTCTATCATTATTGTCAAAGAAGCCATGGTGAAGAACATGAAGAAGCCAGACAAAATCATGACAGATGCATAAAGATGATGGCAGAAATAAAGGATATCATCTTTGTGGATTTCCCTGATGCAACAAAATGTTTCCAAGCGGTGCTGAAGTTGTCTGTTTTCTGCTGGACAGGTAATTAAGTTAGTCCACCTTTAGCGATGCAAATAAAAAATGTTTGTGATTATGCCCATCCTTTACCTAAAGCTATCAAACGAGTTACATGGTTCCCTTGTCAATGTTGTGATATAAATAGTGGGATTGTGAATTCATTAACTATTCTCTGGCTTTGGAGGACAGAAATGTGTTATGTTGATGAGACAATCAGCTGATATTACTGGCAATAAAACTGTGGCCTACAGCATGAGGCTCGGGGGTCTCATTTATAAATAGTGCAAATGTACAAAACAGGGCTTTGGCTGGAAACATGCGTTTCTTCCCCCGTAAGTAAACTCTGAACAATGCGTACGCACATAAAGAGGAGGAATGAGAAACAGCGACTCACATGGCAGAAGGATGAAACAGTTTGAAATGAATAGGTCTACTATTGTGTAAAATAAATCAAAATATTACCTCTGAGTATTACAAGCTTAACGGCTTTCTGAATAAACAAACAACCGTTTGATTTTCCTTGAAGTGGGCAAAAAGACACAATTTAAGATAATTTGCAGTGCACACAAAAAGAAAAAGATTTAGGATAATAAACACAAAAGGAGATTCTGTTTCTACAAAAGAGTGCCTCAAATATGTTGGACAGTTTAATCAGGAATCCTATTAATTAATACTTTCATGTAGTGGAATTTATTCTCATAAATAAGCTGAACAGGAGGACGAATTACATTTAAATTGATGGCGTTTTCAGTGCGTCAGTCAAGCAGATACCAATATCAGATGTTCCTTGCCTTATCAAACACGCTACGGAAAATATAACACTATTTTATTAAGGCAAGGCAAGTTTATTTGTATAGCACATTTCAACAACAAGGTAATTCAAAGTGCTTTACATAAAACATAAAAGCAACAGGGAAATATATAAAGACAAAAACAAACAAAAAAAACAGTTTAAAAATCTAATAAAAGGCTAAGAACGAAGAAAAAGAAACAGGACAGTAAAAGTTACATTGCAGTGTAAGTTATCAATAAAAATATTTAATTAAAAGCAGCGGTAAAAAGAAAGGTCTTCAGTCTTAATTTAAAAGAACTGACTGTTTCAGCAGACCTGCAGTTATCTGGGAGTTTGTTCCAAATATACGAGACATAATAACTGAGCGCTGCTTCTCCTTGTTTAGTTTTGACTCTGGGGACAGAAAGCAGACCTGATCCCAGACGACCTGAGAGGTCTGGATGGTTCATAACGAAGCAGAAGATCAGAAATGTATTTTGGTCCTAAACCATTTAGTGCTTTGTAAACTAACAGCAGGATTTTTAAATCAATTCTTTGACATACAGGAAGCCAATGTAAAGACCTCAGAACTGGAGTGATGTGATCCACCTTTTTGGTCTTAGTGAGGACTCGAGCAGCAGCGTTCTGAATCAGCTGCAGCTGTCTGATGGATTTCTTAGGGAGCCCTGTAAGGACACTGTTACAGTAGTCAAGTCGACTGAAGATAAATGCGTGGATAAGCTTTTCCAGGTCCTGCTGAGACATAAGGCCTCTTATCCTTGATATATTCTTCAGGTGATAGTAGGCTGACTTCGTAATTGTCTTAATGTGGCTCCTCAAATTCAGGTCTGAGTCCATGACTACACCAAGATTTCTGGCTTGATTTGTGGTTCTTAACATTACAGATTGAAGTCGAGCACTGACTTTCAATCGTTCCTCCCTGGCTCCAAAAACAATAACTTCAGTTTTATCTTTGTTTAATTGGAGAATATTCTGGCACATCCAGTCGTTGACCTGCTCAATACAGTTACTCAGCACCTGTATGGGATCATAGTCTCCTGGTGAAATGGTTATGTAAATCTGTCTGTCATCTGCATAATTATGGTAACATATTTTGTTGTTTTTCATAATCTGAGCCAGTGGAAGCATGTAAATGTTAAACAAAAGAGGTCCCCGAATAGAGCCTTGGGGAACTCCACATGTCATTTTTGTCAGCTCAGATGTGTAGTTACCTATAGACACAAAGTAGTCCCTGTCCTTTAAGTAGGATTCAAACCAGTTTAGTACTGTGCCAGAAAGACCAACCCAGTTTTCAAGTCTGTCTAGTAATATGTTGTGGTCGACCGTGTCGAATGCAGCACTGAGATCCAATAATACTGAGGGTGCTTTCACACCTGGATCGATTTGTTTTGTTCCGGATACAGATACTTTGTTCCGAATCAATTAATTACGTCACTCGTGTTCACACCGCACTGTTGTTAAGCGGTCCAAATCGCCCACCCTTCCAGGGCTTTCCTTTAGCCATTACGTCACTACCTCATGCCTGCAGGTCGCGCATTCCATTGGGGGACATCTCCATGACAACAGTAACACAAAATGAATCGCGGGTGGACTTGGCATTGCAAAGAGGTGAAATAGATGTTTGGTTGGAACAACACATCTCCGGGATGTTGTACACCACACACAAGAACACTGAAGTCTACAAGAGAGGGGTTGTCAGCGCTCCGTCCAGCAGCGCCGCATGAAGTTAAAAAAAACTCTGACAGCTGCAGGCTACATAATACAACCACAACAGCATACCGCATCAAATTACCAAATACGCTGCCGAAGCTGTTGAAAAGCGATCTTTTAGTGTCGGTTGCCAGGCAACACATTGATTTGTTCCGGTTCGTGGGTCGGTTGTGTTCACACTGCAAACGAACCGCTCCAGGGTTCGTACGGAATCGAGCCGAGACCACCTCTTCTAGGCGGTCTCGGCTCGGTTGTTTTGTTCCGATTCAGAGTGCGATTGTTGTGTTCACATGTTACCAAACGAACTGGGCCAAAAGGGAAATGCCCCTTTGTTTCGGAACAACGTCTCCAATCGATCCAGGTGTGAAAGCACCCTAAGACTGAAATTCTGCCACTGTCAGTGTTTAAATGGATGTCATTGAAGACCTTAACTAGAGCCGTCTCAGTGCTGTGGTGTGGTCGAAAACCTGACTGGAAGACATCAAAACAGTTATTTAGTGCCAAGAAAGCACTAAGCTGTTGAAAAACAGTCTTTTCAATGATTTTACTTAAAAATGAGAGATTTGATATGGGCCTATAACTGCTCATTAGTGAACTGTCTAGATTGCTCTTTTTTAAGAGTGGCTTAATGACTGCAGTTTTCAGGGCCTGTGGGAAAAAAACCTGAGAGGAGAGACATGTTGACAATTTGTAGTAAATCTGCGGCCATGCATTTAGACACCTTTTTGGAAAAACCTGTTGGCAGAATATCAAGGCAGCATGAGGAGGATTTCAGATGTTGTATTATGTCCTCCAGGTTTTTATGGTTAATAGAATCAAATTGTCTCATGCTATATGAATTGTTTTTAAGTGGACACAGGGACAGGACATATCCTGTACCTGACATGGAGGTGCTGATTGCTTGTCTAATTGTTTGAATTTTGTCTGCGAAGAAGGAAGCAAATTCATTGCAGGCCCTGGTGGATAGAAGGTCAGAGGCTACAGACACAGGAGGGTTGGTTAGCCTGTCGACAGTAGCAAACAGGGCACGTTCATTATTAGTGTTTTTGGTGATGATGTCAGAAAAGAAGGACCGCCTTGCATTTCTCAGCTCAGCTGTTTTCTGATCACCTCTGATTTAACATTCATGAGCACGCAGAGAGCACTCTCAAAGGAAACACAGGAATGATCAGAGAGAGCAACATCAGTCACCACAACCTTGGAAATGTTCAGACCCTTGGAGATGACCAAGTCCAAAGTGTTCCCCTTATTGTGCGTGGGCTTTGGGTCAGTCCATAATTATCAAGAACACAGAACAGTTCTTTAGTCCCTCTGTCCTGGGTGTTGTCAACATAGATGTTAAAATCACCAACACAATCACTATTGTACTCAAGTAAAATTTGGGAAACAGGACATATACTCGCAAGACAGTATTAATAAACTGTATGATTACTGATTTTACTAAATTGTGTTATTTTGTGTTATCAGTTGATTGGCACATTCTCACTGCCGACTCGTCACATATTGACGTTTGGTCAAGGCCAAGCGCTTTTTAACTCCCTGGGTATCCCCTTAGTGTAATTTTTGAAACACTTAAGGCCCCGCTGTCAAGTTAACAACGCTTAGCAACAATAAATATGCAAAAGTCCGGTTAGACTTTCAAAATAAAACACTAGCGCTTCGAAACCTTGCCATTTTGACAGCACATTATTAAAGTTGTGAACCGTTGCAGTTTGGTTAGGTTGGTTAAGGTTAGGAAAAGATCATGGTTTGGGTTAAAATAACTACGTAGGTCAGTTAACGTGGCGGGGCCACACATCAGCCACTTCATCGCCAGCATTTGCATAAATACCCACACGCCCCAGCTCCTCCTCCGTAAGTTCACTTACGTCAATTTACGTAACTCGAGTAACTTAAAAATATTCAATGTTGACTTTTTGTTTCACACAGGTCATGAACACCGGTCTCTGGTTCAAAGTGTGGGTTCTGACCCTCCATCCACCCTAACCACCTCCTTACTCAGTCTATTCTGTTACATACACCTACCTTTTCTGTCAAAAGTTGACGCTACAGGGTTTCCCCCCCTGCGTTAAAATAGGGTCACACCATAGGGTCTTGACCATGCGTCCATATGTGACGAGTCGGGGAGTTAGAATACCAGGAAATGAGAGCTGAAATTCTGAACTCTTGTCTCATACTCATCTTTTGATCTTAAACCCAAAAGTCTTCAGTGAACAATAAAAACAAAGGAATTTGCCTTACCGCTCCGATGCTTTTGGAGGGGAGTGTACATACCATAAGCAGCTGCCACTTTAACTGCGTTTAGCATCAAACATCATCGATGTAAACACAGTCTCCGTCACCTCTCATCTTCCCTTAGCCTTAATGGAGATCTATTATGCTTTTATATTGAACCTTTTCACAATATTCTAATTTTCTGAAATACTGAATTTGGGATTTTGATTAGTTGTCAGTTTTAATCATCACAATTAAATGAAATAAACATTTGAAATATATCAGTCTGTGGGTAATGAATGAATATAATATCCAAGTTTCACTTTTTGAATGGAATTACTGAAATAAATAAACTTTTTCATGATATTCTAATAATATGACCAGCACTTATATTGTCATCATCTGGTGCCACCTCTTCTGCCCTCATGTTTTCCTCTGTCCCTTCCCTTATCGTTCCTGTCAGTCTTTGTCTAGTGTTGTGTGTGGTAATGGGCGGGGTGCTCCAGCTGGTCTCCGGCAGTGTTCCACACCATAGGCTCATCCTTGCAATCAACCTCTGCAATAAAGACCCGACTCTACTTCCAGGCCTGTTACACGCCTGTGTATTTATAGCCAGGAAGCAGAGCAGCAAAATGTTTCACACAGTTTATTGTCTTACATGAGACCCTCATTTTTATTTATTTTTGTAATCCTTATATAGATATGTTCTGCAGGTAGAATCAAGAGGCCCCCATGAAATAAAAAAGAGAGCTATGTGGAGAGTATGAAAGGAGTCTTACATAACATACATAGTACAGCATCAATACCAAACAAATCGGATCACCTGTACAGTGTCATCCAATTACACAGCCCTGCAATTAAGCCTACCTGTTGTATTGAATCCAACACAATGAAAGGTGTTTTTAATATTTGAACTACCTCGTTAATGTAAATGTAAAATTGTGAAAATGTTTAAAATTGTAAGTATAATTTGAATGTACTTCATGCATCCTCCTCGTTAAAAAATTTAATCACAGTTGCAGTTTCTCAGTGCAAAACCTGAAGGCATTAATTAGTTACAATTGCAATTAATGCAGATTAATAAAAAAAAAATGTCTTCACCATCTCTCCTGCCACATCCCAACATTCAAGTTCATGACCTTCTGATATTCACAGTCAGAGCAAATGTTTAATAATAATATATTTAATCAGTTTCAGGCCAAAATCTGTCATTGACTTTAATTTATGCTGATGGGAGTCTGGAGTAATTTTACATCTTTTATGTTTAATTTTAACCATCTTAATCAATTCAACACTTGAATATTACACTTTAACAGTCAACCTAATCCATTGAAGTGTAACAAAATAATGAGATTGGTCAATAAAAAATAAATTTCATTGTCTTTAAATGATGAATTCATAATGTAATTTTACAATAGAATTTTAAATTTAATTGCATTATTTCATTTCATGATGTTGAAGATGGTTGACACCAACAAGTTCAACTAAAGTGCAAATTCTGCAAATTAGTTTAAATGAGTTCACCTGTTTCCAGCAAGGTTAATACAACACAATACAACACAATGATTAGTCATCACTTACTGTACTTGATCAAATTACTATTGTGATAATTTATTTTTGTCATTTTACAAACTGAGTATACTGGGCTATGTGAAGTTTTGTAATAGGACATATTTCTCTATTTTCTGCGATTAAAAATAGATAAATTAATTAATAGAGAAAATAAAGAAAACAAAATTAATATCAGACATGTTCTTGTAATTATTCATCAAAACCAATTAAGCTTCTTATGTAAGGACAAAGAGGCAGAAGGGAACATGTGCGATGTACAGCAGCAGAGTAAGCATGAGGGAAATCAGGTAAGAGGTTCCACAGATGATGAAGCACGCTGAGGTCACTGTCAGTCTCAGTGGATTGGAAGATGATGAAGCCCGGCTGGTTGGTGGTGATCTGGCTTTTGATCCAGGACTCATATTCGGACACTCGGGTGTAGACTCCTGGAAAGAAGGGCTTAGCACAGTCTTCTCCATGAGTCACCACTCCAGCCTGGACCCACTTTGAGCCAGTGTTTTTCACCATCGGGCCACCTGAATCCCCCTGCAGAGGTCACACATGTCTGTTATATCACTAGTAAACTGTTGAGGAGAGTAACTAAGTACATTTAGTTAGGTAGTGTATTTAACATACTGAGTTGAGGAAAATTCTGTACTTTTTATTGCAATACATTTATGTGCTTTAATGAATTTGCTGATTCAGAAATACCAGTGGATGGCGTCATGAATGAGTGATTATTGACATGTACATGTGTTCATTGGGGGACTCAAACATGTGAAATCTGGTACAGATGTGAGCATGTACTGTCAAGTTACAATAACTTCCTCTTTCATGGCGAAGCATTGAACTTTGACGCCATGCCACAGACACACTGTTAAGCAAAAACTCACAAGCTTTTTTGTTGTGGTTGTGGCCAACCTGCCAGGAACAGTAGATCATGACAGAACAGAACAGAACAGAACAGAATCTTTACTGTCATTGAGAGAGACATGCTGTGGTAAGCGTGTTGAATCATTTCCTTTGGTAGCGTGTTTTGCTGCTCTCGCTAAAAAACAGTTAAATTTGTTAGATTTGTCATTACAGCAGTCCACTGTCTGATAAACTTATTCTTACAGTAGTTTTGCCAAAGCACTCACAATTCTTTTCATCTTTTAGTGACTGTTGTTTAAGCTCATAGTTGTTTTCAAAAGTTTTGGTAGCCAACGCTACCGTATTTTAGCTTAGCCGTTAGAGACTTTAGCTTAGCAGCTATTGATGGCGTCTCCTTCTCCTTCTCCTCTCGTACTTTCTCCTGCTCGGTGTGTCTCTTAAACATCACGGCCCGTATTCATAAAGAATCTTAAGGCAAAGAGTAGCTCCTAGTGAAAAATTCTAAGAAAATTCTTAGAAAAGTGGGCGTTTACTCTTAAAATTAAAGAATAAATCCAAGTAAAGAAAAAAGTAATTCAGAAAATATCAAGGTGGGAATGTCCAGTGGAAACGACATGAACAGCGACACAATAAGAGGCTCTAAACCTAAACTATCCTAAACTAAACCTAAAAGGAAAATTTCGACCTCTCTGTTCTGTCTAACTTCAGGCCCATTTCTAAACTGTCTTTCTGTAGTTTTTACCCAGCTGCAAACATTTTTAATTAATACTAATGTTTCTGAAAAGTTCCAGTCCGGCTTCAAACCCCCGTCACAGCACTGAAACGGCACTTTTAAGAGTGTTTAATAACTTGATTTTAACTGTTCACTCAGGAGTCTCTGCCGTCCTAGTGCTCTTAGACCTGCCTTTGACACTGTCGACCACTCAATCCTCTTGTCACGGTTGGAAAATTGTGTGGGAATCAAAGGTACTGCACCAACAGACAGTAGCTTCTCTTTCCACCTCGGTGATTATGCCTCTGAGACAGCCCCATTTAACCTGTGGTGTCCCTCAAAGTTCTGTCTTAGGCCCTATCTTATTTCCTTTGTATATGGTGCCCCTGGCCTCCATTTTTGAGAGGTATGAGGTCTCTTTCCACTGTCTTGCAGACGATATTAAAATTTATTTGCTCCTGAATGGTAAAACAAAGAGCTCTCTGCAGCCCCTGCTTGACTGTATAAAGGACATCAAAACATGGATGAACCTAAACTTTTTCAACCTAAACAGTTCAGGATGTCCAAACCATAGTGTTTGGGCATCCAGAACTGCTTGATGTAGATTCTCTCGGTCCCTTAACTTCAAACAACCGCTCAACTGTGAGGAGTCTTGGTGTTGTATTGGATAGTGCATTTAAACAGATATCCGCCACTGTTAGGTCCTGCTCTTTACAGTTGAGAACTATAGCCAAGGTAAAGCCCTATCTTCCTCCTATAGATATAGAGAGGTTGATTGATGCCTTTATAACTTCCTGCCTTGACTATTGTAACTCCTTATATGTGGGCTTAGACAAGACATCTATTCAGCCTGCAGTCAGTCCAAAATGCTGCTGCCTGCCTCCTGACAGGAAAGAAGAAGAGGGACCACATCACACCTGAGTTGCGCTCACTCCACTGGCTTCCTGTTCATTACAGGATTGATTTTAAAATCTTACTTTTAACTTTTAAATACCCTAACGGATTGGCTCCATTGTACTTAACAGAGCTTCTTCACGTTCATACTGCAGCTAGAATGCTGAGATCCACCAATCTCCTCCTCCTGGATGAACCCAAAGCAAACTTAAAACCAGAGGCGTATCGAGCCGTCCAGTGTAGCTGCCCCTAACCTGTGGAACAACCTGCCAGTCCAGATCAGAACTGCCCCAACTCTCTAACGTTTTAAATCACTGTTAAAAACACATTTCTTTTCTTTGGCATTTCTTTCAAGTTAAGTCTGATATTATTCCTGGCAATTTTAATATCACTATATATCGTATACTGTATATTATAATGTTTTATCGCTGTACTTTTACTGTGTAAGTAGTGTCTTGTTGTTGTATTTTAACCTGTGAAGCACCTTGGTCAATCTCGGTTGTTTTAAATAAAAATTGATATTTATATTGATACTAAATTATAACTCATTTGAAAGCCTTGTTCTTAGTTTTACACACCCAAGTTGGAAATCACTGCAAGCAATTCTATTTGTTATACAGAGCACCTGGTCAATACTCTTACTTATGATTGTAGGGGATTTTAATATTCATGTGGATGTAGAGAATGACAGCTTTAGTACTGCGTTTATCTCTCTATTAGATTCAACTGGCTTCTCTCAGTGTTCCTGAACCGACTCACTGTTTTAATCACACCCTCGACCTTGTTCTGGTATATGGTATTGAAATTGAACATTTAGTAGTGTTCCCACAGAATCCCTCTTTATCTGACCACTGTTTGATAACGTTTGAGCTTGTATTGCTGAACTACCCTCCACTGGGCAAAATTTCTATACAAGGTATCAAATTAACAGAGGACTCTTATGCTAATTTCAGTCCCTCCAAAGTTGTTCATCTTGTTGATAGTGCTGCAGGCTCGCTGCGAACAACACTTGACTCTGTAGTCCCTCTACAAAAGAAAATACTAAAACAAAGACGGTTAGCTCCATGGTATAATACTGAAACTCGCAAATTAAAGCAAATATCACAGAAACTCGAGAGGAATTGGAGTTCCACCAAAGTGGAAAATTCTCGCTTAATTTGGCAAGATAGTCTTAAAACTTATAGGAAGGCCCTCCGTAATGCCAAAGCAGCATACTACTCGTCATTAATAGAGGAAAATAGGAACAACCCCAGGTTTCTTTTCAGCACTGTAGCCAGGCTGACAGAGAGTCACAGCTCTATTGAGCAAAGTATTGATAATTGATAATGATAAAATTCTAAGTATTAGAAACAAAATTCACCAAGACCTGCCCTCAGCCTTAGAAACAGCTGTAAAACCAGTTATATGTTTAGACTGCTTTGCTTCCCTCAGTCTTTACCAACTAACTTCAATAATTTCTTCATCTAAACCATCTACCTGCCTCTTAGACCCCATCCCGACTAGGCTGCTTAAAGAAGTTTTGCCCTTGGTTGGCACTTCTCTACTGGATGTGATAAGATCTGTCTTTATCAACAGGCTATGTGCCACAGTACTTTAAATTAGCTGTAATTAAACCTCTTCTGAAAAAAGCCCAACCTGGATCCAGACGTTTTTAGCCAACTATAGACCTATATCTAACCTTCCATTTCTCTCTAAGGTCCTGGAGAAAGCAGTCAGCCAAACAGCTGTGTGACTTTCTACAGAGCAATAGTTGATTTGAGGATTTTCTAAAAGCACTGAGGTAACTGTTGTGATTTGGCACTATATAAATAAAATTTAATTGAATTGTACCTATACAACAGGGGTCGGCAAATTAGTCTGGCATCGGGCCAAATTTTTTTAAGCCGTTACATAGTGGGCCAGAACATAGTTAAATTTTTTCCAACACTATGACACACATGTACATGTCTAGCTCAGTTGGTAGTGTGTGGGACTCCCGATGGGTGGGTTGTATGATCAATCCTAACATAAGGTAAATATTTTTTTCCTCCCAAATTGATTATAAGCACACTTTTGGACATGCTCATGATAAAGCATGTGCTGCAGTGTGTGTGCGTCCCAGCATTTGATCTGCATTTATGAACATATGGACGATTATTTTCATTTCCATGAGGATACTCAGGGGAATCCAAACGCACGTTTACTGGCGGCTTTTTGAGAGGTGTGTCAAGCAGGCCAATGTGAATGAATCTGAATGTCCTTGAGAACTTTTCAAAGTAAAAGCTCTCAATAAAACGTGGCATAAAACATTGCTGCAAAAAAACAAGACTGTATGGCTGCAGCCTGGAGCCTCTCGTCTCATGCCCTCCCGCCTGATGCCTCCCGCTAGCTTCTACGTGGCAAAATAAAAGCTTGCATCTGGTTCATTCTGTCTTCCTCTTACATTGGTGTTTTTGAACTGAATAGTTATGGCAATCATGCAAATGAATAAACTGACTAAAGATCCATTTTGTGATCGTTATTATATTGTAGCAATTCGATAGAAAGATTGTTTTAAATGTAGTTTTAAATCCCACTGGAGAAATTCCTATCCACTGCTGTTACAGTAGTAGACAGGCTATAAACTCCTGTTACTTGTAGGCCCTATGCTTGCGTGTACAGTATATCCATGCTATTGACATACATGCAAGCGTATTGATTGAGATTCAGTCAGCTTCTGTGTTATGTGCCAACCCAGCAACACACACACACACACACACACACACACACACAGGTCAGTTGTTCCATGACCAGGATGAAAACCGCATTGTTCCTCTTCAACATGAGGTTCGACAATCAACCGAACCCTCTGTTCCAGCACCCTGGAGTAGACTTTACCAGGGAGGCTGAGAAGTGTGATACCCCTGTAATTGGCACACACTCTCTGGTCCCCCTTTTTGAACAGGGGAACCACCACCCCAGTCTGCCACTCCTTGGGCACTGTACCCGACTTCCACGCAATGTTAAAGAGACGTGTCATCCAAGACAGCCCCTCCACACCCAAAGCTTTTAGCATTTCTGGGTGGATCTCATCAATCCCTGGAGCTTTGCCACTGTGGAGTTGTTTGACTACCTCACTGACTTTCGGTTGGCAGGGAAATTGACGAGGAACCCCGCCAGCCTCCAGCTCTGCCTCTACTAGAGAGGGCGTGTCAGTCGGATTTAGGAGTTCCTCAAAGTGTTCCTTCCACTGCCCAATTACCTCCCCAGTTGAGTTCAACAGGTTCCCATCCTTACTGTACACAGCTTGGACGGTTCCCCTCTTCCCCTCGGTGCCGAACCGAAAGTCCCTCTCCATGTCTTCTCCGAACTTCTCCCACACCCGCTGATTTGCTTCTGCCACAGCAGAGGCTGCAGCCCTCCGGGCCCGTCGGTACCTTGCAACCGCCTCCGGAGTCCTCCGAGACAACAAATCCCGGAAGGCCTCCTTCTTCAGTAGGATGGCTTCCCTGACCACCAGTGTCCACCACAGTGTTCGAGGGTTACTGCCCGTTGAGGCACCTAAGACCTTGAGACCAAAGCGTTCCGCTGCAGCTTCAGCAATAGAAGCTTTGAACATTGCCCACTCATGTTCAATGTCCCCAACCTCCACAGGGATGTCAGAAAAGCGCCACCGGAGGTTTGAGTTGAAGATCTCATGGACAGGGGCCTCCTCCAGATGTTCCCAGTTCACCTGCACTACCCGTTTGGGCTTACCAGGTCTGTCCAGAGTCTTCCCCAGCCCTGACCACACTCACCACCAGATGGTGATCAGTTGATTGCTCGCCCTCTTCACCGAAGTGTCTGAAACATGCGGCATCAAGTCAGATGAAACGATTACAAAATCGATCATTGATCTTCGGCCTAGGGTGCTCTGGTACCATGTACACTTATGGGTATCCTTATGCTCGAACATGGTGTTTGTTATAGACAATCCATGAGTAGCACAGAAGTCTAACAACAACCACCCACTCAGGTTCAGATCAGGGGCCGCTCCTCCCGATCACAGCTTTCCAGGTATCTCTATCATTGCCCACTCCGTGGGCTCCGTGGCAAACCCGGCCACCAGGCGTCGCCGACAAGCCCTCCCTCTGGGCTTGGCTCCAGACGGGGTCCCGGCTTCCTCCGGCAGGTTCTCTCCTCCTCTTCCTCGCTTTGTCATCAAGGATCTTTGTGAACCATTCTCAGTCTGGCCCTTCACCAGAAACAACTTTGCCTTGGGAGACCCTACCAGGAGCACTAGGTTCCAGACAACACAGCCTCCAGGTTCACCTCCAGGTGCATGCAGACCTCTCCACCAACGATAAGGTAAACCAACACTAAAACTAATAAAAACTAAACTAAAACAAAGCATTTTCCAAAAATAAAAACTAAACTAGCAAACCAACATTAAAAACTAATTAAAACTAAACTAAAATTGAAAAAAGTCAAACAGAAATAAAAATAAAAACTAATGAAAAATCCTATATCCTAACTATAATAACCTTGATTGTAACGCACATTACTAACGTGTATGATATTACCGATTTTTTTTTTAGTAATGTGTTATATTACTGCATTACAGCAAAAAGCCATACATTACTGTAATCACATTTCTTCTATAACGCCTTTCTCCCAACACTGATTGGGACTGATATTGTTTTGAAATACTGTAGAGATAAGACACATTAATGGTATTCACACTAGTTAGACTAGTGTTTTCCATAAGAAATTAAAATATCCCCTCTCCTTTAACTCAAGTAAGCTACAGTTAAGCATTCATTAGGACCCATTGGGAATAACTCCAGCCCCCCTAAAATAACAATGTTCATGTTTTAGGTTAGGATGAAACACAAGTACAGAAGTGCCAGAAGCAAAAGTACTTATGCAGATATGAGCGAGATTTCAGCTTAGCCACCAGCTTTGATGGGACTTGGACTGGATGCTGACGGGGATAAACACATTTGGAACCAAAGACAGATCTAGTGATTAGCATTAAACATGTGTGTTATCACTTGATGGAGGAGTGTTTTACAGACAGACTCACATGACAGGCGTCCTTTCCACCATAGGTCAGGCCAGCACAGATCATGTTGCTTGTGATGTCACCATGGGCATCGTTACAGTCCTTGTTGGAAATGATGGGAATTTTCACCTCCTGCAGATTCTGGGGGAAAGGAAGTGGAACTGAAAAACAAAAACGTATTTATGTTGATCTTGTTGATTATCCTTTTGTCATTGTGTGTGTCTCACAATCTGATGCCTCTTTATCGTCTGAGCCATGGAGCTCCTTTGTTGTCCAGAAACTATTAAAGCCATCAGTGAGCCTCACTGCTGCACTGCCTCATATCACCATGAACACACACTGTAGTTTATTCTGACGCCCCAAACACTCACTAGAGCACCACATGTGGATTCAAAGAGTTACCAGCAGATGCACTATTTCCTCCTGTTTGTCTGATAGAAACTACAACGAGCAGCTGTTTGAGGACTTTTCATCCATGAAACCATATATTTGTAAGGTGTTCCTCATGAAGATTTACATCTTCATAAGGAACCAATGGGCTCGGAGCCGAGAGCCACAGACAGGAAGTCAGACAGGACTGAGAGAAGAGCTGCAGAAAGGAAAGGAGAGAATGCCGTCCCACAATTCCAGTATATTTAAAACCTACGCACCATTTTCAAACTCAAATGATGAAATCTATCAACCGTATTCAACTGCTTTTTTTATTGGACTCATTTATGATACTTGAGTAAGACATTTAAAGTTTCCTTCTTTCTTTTAGTTTGTTTTCTTTTGGCTTTGCTGTAATCTAATACTTTTCAGCACTATTTTATGTTTCGGATTGTTAAAATATGCCAAAAGTGTTGTGTTATAATGTTCCATCCATCCATCCATCGTCAACCACTTATCCTGCGTACAGAGTCACGGGGGCTGGAGCCAATAATGCCAGCTGCCATCGGACGAAAGACGGCAGTGCTAACCACTGAGCCACCGCGCTGCCTGTATCAGAACGTTCTACAATAAAAAAAGATAAATCATCAACCATGATGGATAAAGGATGTTGATCACCATGTAACCATTGGCTTTTTCTCTCTTATGCCATAACTTGCTAATATGAATGTTTTGAACTGACAGTGTTGGGTCACTCTTGTATGTTGCATTATTTCATGACTTATTCTGATTGGTTGTTTGAACAGAGTCTTAAGCTGTCTTTGGTCTCTTTGTAGCTTAAACTCAATGTGAGATCCAGTAGGACCACCGTTTAAGATTTCACCCCAATTCTCTCACGTTTGTTAACTGTGGTCTGTTACATCCCAAACATTCACTACATTGAATACGTACAAAAGAAAAGAAAGGAAATAATAATTATAATAATATGCAGTCTCTGAGTAGTCTTTTTTTTTCATTAGAAGTAAGAGACGTGACATTTGGACAAATGAACGAGCACACACATGTTATTTAGCATGACAGCCGACAGCCTGTGGATCTTCAAACCATGAAGCCAGACAGAGTCGGGACAGATCCAGACAGTTGACAGCAGAAATCACGGACGTGGATTTTATGTTTTGATGTTTTGTTTGATGTTTTCAAAGCGGATCTGAAGCTGTCTGTTTTCTGCTGGACAGGTAATAAACTTAAGTTTGTCAGACTTTAGCGATGCAAACGAAAGCTGTGGTTTGGCTTTGCCGGTTACGTTATCGAGAAAATCAGCTGATGAGTAATGTTAATTGGGGTGGCTGTGGCTCAGGAGATAGAAGCGGGTTCCCGGTAATCGGAAGGTTAGTGGTTCAATCCCCAGCCTCCAAGCTGCATGTTGAAGTGTCCTTGGGCAAGATACTGAACCCTGAATTGCCCCTGGTAGCTGTTCCGCCAGTGTATGAATGTGTGTGAATGTTAGTTTCTGTTTGAGCACTTAGGCTCAGTGCATGGAAACATTAGCAAGATAAACTTCTACAGCCCTGGTAGAAAAAACATGTTGGTGGATTAATTCTGTGTCACCTACTTATTCTCTAGCCTGTGGTTTGGCATTGCTGGTTATGTTGAGACAATCTGCTGATCAGTAACGTTAATTGTCAATAAACGGATCAGCCAGCTAAACTTTTACTGCGCCGGTAGAAAAAATGTGTTGTTGGATTGTAATTTCACGTAGGTTTTCCAGCTCTGTTATGGCTTTGTTAGGAAGACAGAAATGTGCCATTACCTTCCTGAGACAAACAGCTGATGAATATTATTGGCAATAAAACGGTAACAGCAGGGAAGCTGAAATTGTCTGCTTGGTAAGATTTGCAGAGTGCTTATCTTATTACGCAAAGCAAGAGTAGCTTTGATCCCCACCTGACAATGCCTTTGTAAACTTCATGTATTATGTGGTTTATAAGGGACTGTGGTGCAGAAACAGTGAGGCTTATTACGTTGTCCTGTTATCTGTCAGTGGTCATACTTGATGAACTAGATATGATAGTGTTTGAGATGTTCTTCATTTACTTTGATATTTTAGTCCAAATGAGCCAGCCCTCCCAAGATGTAAAATACTGTCTTACAGGAGTTTGAGACATCACGTAGCACTTCATTTCTTGATGTGGCTGCTGTTTATTAATGAACAAATAACAATAATATGGGGGTGTAGAAATTCTTGTAATTCGCAATCCTCACGACTAGATGTCACTAGATCTTACACACAAATATCTGAGTACTTCTTCCACCACTGTTTTTTACATTTTTGAGGTTTTATTTTATAAAAGAAATTCTCACCCCCAAATCGGATGTCTCCCCATCCGGTGACCCAGCAGGTCGTCCCGGCATTAAAGACGCTGCCTTTTGCTGCCAGACACACGGGTCTGATGTAGTTAGTGAAGGTAACAGGTGAGGACAGCTGCAGCAAGGCTATGTCGTTGTTATTTGTTTCTTCATTAAAGTCTGAATGGATGATGATCCTGGAAACAGTCCGGGACACCTCGTAAGGGTTATAGAGGTTTTGGGAGCCACGTCCGAGGTAAACGGTAAGACCAGATGTGCTGGGGGTGAGAAACAGAAAAGACAACATTGAGTATGCCTAGGTAATATTTTTACCCCTTATAGTACCTTAATGTTGATACCGAGGCAGAAAGGTTAAATATTCTACAATGCTGTAACTGTTAAGTAATGTTTAATAAATAAGTCATCATGAGAAGTTTTATAAACATTTTCTCATTCTTTTTTATTTTTATTCATTGTTTTATTGGAGTTCATTCTTTTGTGTCATTATAACTAGGGATGTCCCGATCATGTTTTTTTGCCCTCGAGTCCGAAGTCATTTCGATTTTGAGTATCTACCGATACCGAGTCCGATCCGATACTTCTATAATACTTAAAACAGATCCAGGATGTTCCTTATTTTTTATTTAATTCACCTTATTTTAACATTCAACAACTCTGTTAACAAACAGAGCACTTCTGTGAGGTGGCTTGAACAACCAAGTAATAAATAACATAAATTCTTCATTTTGGACTTTAGTGCAACAGTAAATAAAAATATGAGAATATATATACATTTATATCCGAGTCCTGATCGGGAGGTAACGTCCGATTCCGAGTCTGAAACAGTGTGATCGGGCCCGATTTCTGATCTCGTGATCGGACCTGGACATCCCTAATTATAACATTTAGGTTTAACACTTTTTCTTTGAAACTGCTAAATTCAAACAAGTAAATATGAGTTTATTCACATTTTATTAATGGAGCGATTATTATCCATTTATGTTGACTTACGTTAACGCTTACAGCTGAGCCTACCAGCAGTGGCTGACTAAAGACTCTTGACTACGTCAGAAATTCTTGATTGAAGTGGAAATGTAACTTGAACACGGAAATTATTAAGAAATTTAATAAAAACTAGGTGAAAGAATATATGATCAGTGATCATGACTCTGTGTCATGAAGTGACAGGATTGAAGTTCACCTGTTGAAACAGTGAGCAGCAGTCAGGACCCACTGGTTGTTGATCAGGGAGCCTCCACATTCGTGCTTGTTGTTGAAGTGCAGACTGGCCATCCAGGGCCACCATCCTGCAGAAGCATCCTTCCCTCCTACGCTTCTTGAGGTTGAGTGGCACAGTGCCACAAACTGGAGGGAAATAGTCAGAATTCATTCAATTCAATTCAGTTTTATTTATATAGCGCCAAATCACAACAACAGTTATCGCAGCGCTTTTCATAAAAGAGCCACCTGGTGCTGTTTTTGTTGTTTCTTTCTGATTGCTATCATGTGTCTGGATGTCTGTCATGTGTGGACTATGTTTCTGTTTTAATGGTTCACCATATAAAATTTAGTGGCATCCATATGGGGGTAAATCTACGGAAGAGGATTAGGGCCACGTGAATTTTTTTTGAGTTCTGAGAAAAAATGCAAAGTGATGCTCTCACATGGGACCCACAGGTCCCCCATACTTCTGACTTTAATCTTAGCCTAGACCCTTAGCCTTTAGTCCAAGCTGGGCCAGCATAGCTCATTTTCCGCTCTCACTTTGCTCTCCTCTGAGATGATCAAAGCCACCGGGGTGCCTGGTCCGATTTAATTACATTAACCATGACTATTCAGCAATAGTTCTACATCATCGTCTATGCCCAGTTCAAAGTAAAATTCAATAAGTTGATCCCTACTGGGGCGTTGAGCCGGGAGCAGCTGAGCGGAAATAGACACAGCTATAGCTAAGAAAGGAATGGATGAAGAAAAGCATTGCGAGGGAATGCCAAACATTGTGATCGCAAAAGTAGTAGTAGTAAAAATTTCCTCGTATGTTGTGAACTCTGTTTGAAACCTTTCCTTATGTTTTGTATAAACAGAAAATAGGTACATCAGCCATGTGTTAACTTTGAAAAAGAGAAATTAAATGAATAAATATGAAAACTTACCATCTAACTGTGTGTTGCTTCCTGTGGGAGAGACAAAGAATAAAACATTTTGTTATTTATAGGAAACTGACTGCTTGTTTGCTGTACAGTGATTTCTAAACTTTTACATTTCTGAGGTAAAGATTAAAAGAAATGTGGTTGGGAACCCCTGGTCTAAACTAAATAACTTTATAAAGTTGTTAAAAATAGATAAACTAGCAAAATGTGGATGAATTAATTAAAACTGTACATAAAACAGTTAAAACTAGTAAAGTGTAAAACGAGCAGCTACAACAGTAAAATGCTGCTCACACATTGATGCATCAGCATTAATCTAATGATGTCAGATAAAATCAGGAATCAGTCACAGAAGACATTTTAGAACCAGTACTCTAACTACAGATTAACTACATTTTTACTGATAACAATAATATGACTTCTGTAAGGTTTTAAATGGAGGAGTGTTTTTACTTTGTTAAAGTTACACTTTCATTTCAGAAAAGGATCTGAATACTTCCATCTCTGCTGTACTGTAAATATGAATCTAGCCCTGCAGCCGGCTAACTAGCTTAGCATAAAGACTGAAATCAGCTAGCCTCAGTATGTTTATTTCCCTGGTTGGATCCTTTGACTGGTCATTACAGCATCAGTCCAGACCATTTACACGCTTTTCTGAATATTCTGAATTTTATTTAATATAGCACATTTTACAGATCAAGGTCACAAGCGAAAGATATTAGAAATAAGAGTAAAGAAACAGCACTAAAACATAAGCAACATCGTAAAACAGGAAAAGTAATAAAATAATAAAAACATAACATCATAAAACAGTAAAATAATCAGCCGATAAAACATAAGATATACAGGACTTTAAAAAAACACATAACTGCATTAGTCAGCATTAGGCGAGACAAGGGCCTGTTTAATTGAAGCTTCAGTTGCTTTTTGCGTGAATTTGCTGTTAGTCGATAATTACACTGAAACAGAAGAGTCTTACGACTTCGAATGACTCTTACCCCTTTATTCATTCTATTGTTTTTATTTTATGTGTTTTATTTTTTAGCATTTTCCTGTTTTTAATGTTCAGCACTTTGGGATTTGTTAAAATAGTAAGTGCGTTACAAATAAAATTATTATTATTTATACTAATTATATATTATTATTATTATTATTATTATTATTCAATCACGTGATCAACATTTTCTACTGAGAAAATATTTAACAGGACTCACCTGGAACCGCTAAGACCACGAGCATGACACCACAAACTAACAGTTTGACCTCCATCGTCACGATACTTCCAACTGTGTCTTGTAACTGATGGAGAAGCTAAACAGCCTGGAACAGGACCGGGTCACTCTGTTTGGTCTGGCTGGAAGATTGGT
>JALXJV020000007.1:6540327-6567484 GCA_024633595.2 Lepomis macrochirus
GGTGATGATGTCAGAAAGAAGGACCGCCTTGCATTTCTCAGCTCAGCTGTTTTCTGATCACCTCTGATTTAACATTCATGAGCACGCAGAGAGCACTCTCAAAGGAAACACAGGAATGATCAGAGAGAGCAACATCAGTCACCACAACCTTGGAAATGTTCAGACCCTTGGAGATGACCAAGTCCAAAGTGTTCCCCTTATTGTGCGTGGGCTTTGGGTCA
Source organism: Lepomis macrochirus (assembly GCA_024633595.2). Classification (NCBI taxonomy): domain Eukaryota; kingdom Metazoa; phylum Chordata; class Actinopteri; order Centrarchiformes; family Centrarchidae; genus Lepomis; species Lepomis macrochirus. The sequence continues at coordinate 6,540,549 of JALXJV020000007.1, forward strand.
GTCCATAATTATCAAGAACACAGAACAGTTCTTTAGTCCCTCTGTCCTGGGTGTTGTCAACATAGATGTTAAAATCACCAACACAATCACTATTGTACTCAAGTAAAATTTGGGAAACAGGACATATACTCGCATAGAAGACAGTATTAATAAACTGTATGATTACTGATTTTACTAAATTGTGTTATTTTGTGTTATCAGTTGATTGGCACATTCTCACTGCCGACTCGTCACATATTGACGTTTGGTCAAGGCCAAGCGCTTTTTAACTCCCTGGGTATCCCCTTAGTGTAATTTTGAAACACTTAAGGCCCGCTGTCAAGTTAACAACGCTTAGCAACAATAAATATGCAAAAGTCCGGTTAGACTTTCAAAATAAAACACTAAGCTTCGAAACCTTGCCATTTTGACAGCACATTATTAAAGTTGTGAACCGTTGCAGTTTGGTTAGGTTGGTTAAGGTTAGGAAAAGATCATGGTTTGGGTTAAAATAACTTCATGTAGGTCAGTTAACGTAGCGGGGCCACACATCAGCCACTTCATCGCCAGCATTTGCATAAATACCCTACGCCTCAGCTCCTCCTCCGTAGAAGTTCACTTACGTCAATTTACGTAACTTCGAGTAACTTAAAAATATTCAATGTTGACTTTTGTTTCACACAGGTCATGAACACCGGTCTCTGGTTCAAAGTGTGGGTTCTGACCCTCCATCCACCCTAACCACCTCCTTACTCAGTCTATTCTGTTATCATACACCTACCTTTTCTGTCAAAGTTGGCCTGCAGGGTTTCCCCTGCGTTAAAATAGGGTACACCATAGGGTCTTGACCATGCGTCCATATGTGACGAGTCGGGAGTTAGAATACCAGGAAATGAGAGCTGAAATTCTGAACTCTTGTCTCATACTCATCTTTTGATCTTAAACCCAAAGTCTTCAGTGAACAATAAAAACAAAGGAATTTGCCTTACGGCTCCGATGCTTTTGGAGGAGTGTACATACCATAAGCAGCTGCCACTTTAACTGCGTTTAGCATCAAACATCATCGATGTAAACACAGTCTCCGTCACCTCTCATCTTCCCTTAGCCTTAATGGAGATCTATTATGCTTTTATATTGAACCTTTTCACAATATTCTAATTTTCTGAAATACTGAATTTGGGATTTTGATTAGTTGTCAGTTTTAATCATCACAATTAAATGAAATAAACATTTGAAATATATCAGTCTGTGGGTAATGAATGAATATAATATCCAAGTTTCACTTTTTGAATGGAATTACTGAAATAAATAAACTTTTTCATGATATTCTAATAATATGACCAGCACTTATATTGTCATCATCTGGTGCCACCTCTTCTGCCCTCATGTTTTCCTCTGTCCCTTCCCTTATCGTTCCTGTCAGTCTTTGTCTAGTGTTGTGTGTGGTAATGGGCGGGGTGCTCCAGCTGGTCTCCGGCAGTGTTCCACACCATAGGCTCATCCTTGCAATCAACCTCTGCAATAAAGACCCGACTCTACTTCCAGGCCTGTTACACGCCTGTGTATTTATAGCCAGGAAGCAGAGCAGCAAAATGTTTCACACAGTTTATTGTCTTACATGAGACCCTCATTTTTATTTATTTTTGTAATCCTTATATAGATATGTTCTGCAGGTAGAATCAAGAGGCCCCATGAAATAAAAAAAGAGAGCTATGTGGAGAGTATGAAAGGAGTCTTACATAACATACATAGTACAGCATCAATACCAAACAAATCGGATCACCTGTACAGTGTCATCCAATTACACAGCCCTGCAATTAAGCCTACCTGTTGTATTGAATCCAACACAATGAAAGGTGTTTTTAATATTTGAACTACCTCGTTAATGTAAATGTAAAATTGTGAAAATGTTTAAAATTGTAAGTATAATTTGAATGTACTTCATGCATCCTCTCGTTAAAAATTTAATCACAGTTGCAGTTTCTCAGTGCAAAAAACCTGAAGGCATTAATTAGTTACAATTGCAATTAATGCAGATTAATAAAAAAAAAAATGTCTTCACCATCTCTCCTGCCACATCCCAACATTCAAGTTCATGACCTTCTGATATTCACAGTCAGAGCAAATGTTTAATAATAATATATTTAATCAGTTTCAGGCCAAAATCTGTCATTGACTTTAATTTATGCTGATGGGAGTCTGGAGTAATTTTACATCTTTTATGTTTAATTTTAACCATCTTAATCAATTCAACACTTGAATATTACACTTTAACAGTCAACCTAATCCATTGAAGTGTAACAAAATAATGAGATTGGTCAATAAAAATAAATTTCATTGTCTTTAAATGATGAATTCATAATGTAATTTTACAATAGAATTTTAAATTTAATTGCATTATTTCATTTCATGATGTTGAAGATGGTTGACACCAACAAGTTCAACTAAAGTGCAAATTCTGCAAATTAGTTTAAATGAGTTCACCTGTTTCCAGCAAGGTTAATACAACACAATACAACACAATGATTAGTCATCACTTACTGTACTTGATCAAATTACTATTGTGATAATTTATTTTGTCATTTTACAAACTGAGTATACTGGGCTATGTGAAGTTTTGTAATAGGACATATTTCTCTATTTTCTGCGATTAAAAATAGATAAATTAATTAATAGAGAAAATAAAGAAAACAAAATTAATATCAGACATGTTCTTGTAATTATTCATCAAAACCAATTAAGCTTCTTATGTAAGGACAAAGAGGCAGAAGGGAACATGTGCGATGTACAGCAGCAGAGTAAGCATGAGGGAAATCAGGTAAGAGGTTCCACAGATGATGAAGCACGCTGAGGTCACTGTCAGTCTCAGTGGATTGGAAGATGATGAAGCCCGGCTGGTTGGTGGTGATCTGGCTTTTGATCCAGGACTCATATTAGGACACTTCGGGTGTAGACTCCTGGAAAGAAGGGCTTAGCACAGTCTTCTCCATGAGTCACCACTCCAGCCTGGACCCACTTTGAGCCAGTGTTTTTCACCATCGGGCCACCTGAATCCCCTGCAGAGGTCACACATGTCTGTTATATCACTAGTAAACTGTTGAGGAGAGTAACTAAGTACATTTAGTTAGGTAGTGTATTTGAAGTGCAATTTAACATACTGAGTTGAGGAAAATTCTGTACTTTTATTGCAATACATTTATGTGCTTTAATGAATTTGCTGATTCAGAAATACCAGTGGATGGCGTCATGAATGAGTGATTATTGACATGTACATGTGTTCATTGGGGGACTCAAACATGTGAAATCTGGTACAGATGTGAGCATGTACTGTCAAGTTACAATAACTTCCTCTTTCATGGCGAAGCATTGAACTTTGACGCCATGCCACAGACACACTGTTAAGCAAAAACTCACAAGCTTTTTTGTTGTGGTTGTGGCCAACCTGCCAGGAACAGTAGATCATGACAGAACAGAACAGAACAGAACAGAATCTTTACTGTCATTGAGAGAGACATGCTGTGGTAAGCGTGTTGAATCATTTCCTTTGGTAGCGTGTTTTGCTGCTCTCGCTAAAAAAACAGTTAAATTTGTTAGATTTGTCATTACAGCGGTCCACTGTCTGATAAACTTATTCTTACAGTAGTTTTGCCAAAGCACTCACAATTCTTTTCATCTTTTAGTGACTGTTGTTTAAGCTCATAGTTGTTTTCAAAAGTTTTGGTAGCCAACGCTACCGTATTTTAGCTAGCCGTTAGAGACTTTAGCTTAGCAGCTATTGATGACGTCTCCTTCTCCCTCTCATGTACTTTCTCCTGCTCGGTGTGTCTCTTAAACATCACGGCCCAGTATTCATAAAGAATCTTAAGGCAAAGAGTAGCTCCTAGTGAAAAAATTCTAAGAAAATTCTTAGAAAGTGGTTTACTCTTAAAATTAAAGAATAAATCCAAGTAAAGAAAAAAGTAATTCAGAAAATATCAAGGTGGGAATGTCCAGTGGAAGCTGACATGAACAGCGACACAATAAGAGGCTCTAAACCTAAACTATCCTAAACTAAACCTAAAAGGAAAATTTCGACCTCTCTGTTCTGTCTAACTTCAGGCCCATTTCTAAACTGTCTTTCTTATCTAAGTCCTGGAGTGTTTTACCCAGCTGCAAACATTTTTAATTAATACTAATGTTTCTGAAAAGTTCCAGTCCGACTTCAAACCTCCGTCACAGCACTGAAGCGGCACTTTTAAGAGTGTTTAATAACTTGATTTTAACTGTTCACTCAGGAGTCTCTGCCGTCCTAGTGCTCTTAGACCTGCCTTTGACACTGTCGACCACTCAATCCTCTTGTCACGGTTGGAAAATTGTGTGGGAATCAAAGGTACTGCACCAACAGACAGTAGCTTCTCTTTCCACCTCGGTGATTATGCCTCTGAGACAGCCCCATTTAACCTGTGGTGTCCCTCAAAGTTCTGTCTTAGGCCCTATCTTATTTCCTTTGTATATGGTGCCCCTGGCCTCCATTTTTGAGAGGTATGAGGTCTCTTTCCACTGTCTTGCAGGCGATATTAAAATTTATTTGCTCCTGAATGGTAAAACAAAGAGCTCTCTGCAGCCCCTGCTTGACTGTATGAAGGACATCAAAACATGGATGAACCTAAACTTTTTCAACCTAAACAGTTCAGGATGTCCAAACCATAGTGTTTGGGCATCCAGAACTGCTTGATGTAGATTCTCTCGGTCCCTTAACTTCAAACAACCGCTCAACTGTGAGGGAGTCTTGGTGTTGTATTGGATAGTGCATTTAAACAGATATCCGCCACTGTTAGGTCCTGCTCTTTACAGTTGAGAACTATAGCCAAGGTAAAGCCCTATCTTCCTCCTATAGATATAGAGAGGTTGATTGATGCCTTTATAACTTCCTGCCTTGACTATTGTAACTCCTTATATGTGGGCTTAGACAAGACATCTATTCAGCGCCTGCAGTCAGTCCAAAATGCTGCTGCCCGCCTCCTGACAGGAAAGAAGAAGAGGGACCACACCTGAGTTGCGCTCACTCCACTGGCTTCCTGTTCATTACAGGATTGATTTTAAAATCTTACTTTTAACTTTTAAATACCCTAACGGATTGGCTCCATTGTACTTAACAGAGCTTCTTCACGTTCATACTGCAGCTAGAATGCTGAGATCCACCAATCTCCTCCTCCTGGATGAACCCAAAAGCAAACTTAAAACCAGAGGCGATCGAGCCGTCAGTGTAGCTGCCCCTAACCTGTGGAACAACCTGCCAGTCCAGATCAGAACTGCCCCAACTCTCTAACGTTTTAAATCACTGTTAAAAACACATTTCTTTTCTTTGGCATTTCTTTCAAGTTAAGTCTGATATTATTCCTGGCAATTTTAATATCACTATATATCGTATACTGTATATTATAATGTTTTATCGCTGTACTTTTACTGTGTAAGTAGTGTCTTGTTGTTGTATTTTAACCTGTGAAGCACCTTGGTCAATCTCGGTTGTTTTAAATAAAAATTGATATTTATATTGATACTAAATTATAACTCATTTGAAAGCCTTGTTCTTAGTTTTACACACCCAAGTTGGAAATCACTGCAAGCAATTCTATTTGTTATACAGAGCACCTGGTCAATACTCTTACTTATGATTGTAGGGGATTTTAATATTCATGTGGATGTAGAGAATGACAGCTTTAGTACTGCGTTTATCTCTCTATTAGATTCAACTGGCTTCTCTCAGTGTTCCTGAACCGACTCACTGTTTTAATCACACCCTCGACCTTGTTCTGGTATATGGTATTGAAATTGAACATTTAGTAGTGTTCCCACAGAATCCCTCTTTATCTGACCACTGTTTGATAACGTTTAAGCTTGTATTGCTGAACTACCCTCCACTGGGCAAAAATTTCTATACAAGGTATCAAATTAACAGAGGACTCTTATGCTAATTTCAGTCCCTCCAAAGTTGTTCATCTTGTTGATAGTGCTGCAGGCTCGCTGCGAACAACACTTGACTCTGTAGCCCCTCTACAAAAGAAAATACTAAAACAAAGACGGTTAGCTCCATGGTATAATACTGAAACCGCAAATTAAAGCAAATATCGCAGAAACTCGAGAGGAATTGGCGTTCCACCAAAGTGGAAAATTCTCGTTTAATTTGGCAAGATAGTCTTAAAACTTATAGGAAGGCCCTCCGTAATGCCAAAGCAGCGTACTACTCGTCATTAATAGAGGAAAATAGGAACAACCCCAGGTTTCTTTTCAGCACTGTAGCCAGGCTGACAGAGAGTCACAGCTCTATTGAGCAAAGTATTGATAATTGATAATGATAAAATTCTAAGTATTAGAAACAAAATTCACCAAGACCTGCCCTCAGCCTTAGAAACAGCTGTAAAACCAGTTATATGTTTAGACTGCTTTGCTTCCCTCAGTCTTTACCAACTAACTTCAATAATTTCTTCATCTAAACCATCTACCTGCCTCTTAGACCCCATCCCGACTAGGCTGCTTAAAGAAGTTTTGCCCTTGGTTGGCACTTCTCTACTGGATGTGATAAGATCTGTCTTTATCAACAGGCTATGTGCCACAGTACTTTAAATTAGCTGTAATTAAACCTCTTCTGAAAAAGCCCAACCTGGATCCAGACGTTTTAGCCAACTATAGACCTATATCTAACCTTCCATTTCTCTCTAAGGTCCTGGAGAAAGCAGTCGCCAAACAGCTGTGTGACTTTCTACAGAGCAATAGTTGATTTGAGGATTTTCTAAAAGCGCACTGAGGTAACTGTTGTGATTTGGCACTATATAAATAAAATTTAATTGAATTGTACCTATACAACAGGGGTCGGCAAATTAGTCTGGCATCGGGCCAAATTTTTTTAAGCCGTTACATAGTGGGCCAGAACATAGTTAAATTTTTTCCAACACTATGACACACATGTACATGTCTAGCTCAGTTGGTAGTGTGTGGGACTCCCGATGGGTGGGTTGTATGATCAATCCTAACATAAGGTAAATATTTTTTCCTCCCAAATTGATTATAAGCACACTTTTGGACATGCTCATGATAAAGCATGTGCTGCAGTGTGTGTCGTCCCAGCATTTGATCTGCATTTATGAACATATGGACGATTATTTTCATTTCCATGAGGGATACTCAGGGGAATCCAAACGCACGTTTACTGGCGGCTTTTGAGAGGTGTGTCAAGCAGGCCAATGTGAATGAATCTGAATGTCCTTGAGAACTTTTCAAAGTAAAAGCTCTCAATAAAACGTGGCATAAAACATTGCTGCAAAAAACAAGACTGTATGGCTGCAGCCTGGAGCCTCTCGTCTCATGCCCTCCCGCCTGGTGCCTCCCGCTAGCTTCTACGTGGCAAAATAAAAGCTTGCATCTGGTTCATTCTGTCTTCCTCTTACATTGGTGTTTTTTAACTGAATAGTTATGGCAATCATGCAAATGAATAAACTGACTAAAGATCCATTTTGTGATCGTTATTATATTGTAGCAATTCGATAGAAAGATTGTTTTAAATGTAGTTTTAAATCCCACTGGAGAAATTCCTATCCACTGCTGTTACAGTAGTAGACAGGCTATAAACTCCTGTTACTTGTAGGCCCTATGCTTGCGTGTACAGTATATCCATGCTATTGACATACATGCAAGCGTATTGATTGAGATTCAGTCAGCTTCTGTGTTATGTGCCAACCCAGCAACACACACACACACACACACACACACACACAGGTCAGTTGTTCCATGACCAGGATGAAAACCGCATTGTTCCTCTTCAACATGAGGTTCGACAATCAACCGAACCCTCTGTTCCAGCACCCTGGAGTAGACTTTACCAGGGAGGCTGAGAAGTGTGATACCCTGTAATTGGCACACACTCTCTGGTCCCCTTTTGAACAGGGGAACCACCACCCCAGTCTGCCACTCCTTGGGCACTGTACCCGACTTCCACGCAATGTTAAAGAGGCGTGTCATCCAAGACAGCCCCTCCACACCCAAAGCTTTTAGCATTTCTGGGTGGATCTCATCAATCCCTGGAGCTTTGCCACTGTGGAGTTGTTTGACTACCTCACTGACTTTCGGTTGGCAGGGAAATTGACGAGGAACCCCCGTCAGCCTCCAGCTCTGCCTCTACTAGAGAGGGCGTGTCAGTCGGATTTAGGAGTTCCTCAAAGTGTTCCTTCCACCGCCCAATTACCTCCCCAGGTTCAACAGGTTCCCATCCTTACTGTACACAGCTTGGACGGTTCCCCTCTTCCCCCTCGGTGCCGACCGAAAGTCCCTCTCCATGTCTTCTCCGAACTTCTCCCACACCCGCTGATTTGCTTCTGCCACAGCAGAGGCTGCAGCCCTCCGGGCCCGTCGGTACCTTGCAACCGCCTCCCGGAGTCCTCCGAGACAACAAATCCCGGAAGGCCTCCTTCTTCAGTAGGATGGCTTCCCTGACCACCAGTGTCCACCACAGTGTTCGAGGGTTACTGCCCGTTGAGGCACCTAAGACCTTGAGACCAAAGCGTTCCGCTGCAGCTTCAGCAATAGAAGCTTTGAACATTGCCCACTCATGTTCAATGTCCCCAACCTCCACAGGGATGTCAGAAAAGCGCCACCGGAGGTTTGAGTTGAAGATCTCATGGACAGGGGCCTCCTCCAGATGTTCCCAGTTCACCTGCACTACCCGTTTGGGCTTACCAGGTCTGTCCAGAGTCTTCCCCCACCCCCTGACCACACTCACCACCAGATGGTGATCAGTTGATTGCTCCGCCCCTCTCTTCACCCGAGTGTCTGAAACATGCGGCATCAAGTCAGATGAAACGATTACAAAATCGATCATTGATCTTCGGCCTAGGGTGCTCTGGTACCATGTACACTTATGGGCATCCTTATGCTCGAACATGGTGTTTGTTATAGACAATCCATGAGTAGCACAGAAGTCTAACAACAAACACCCACTCAGGTTCAGATCAGGGGGGCCGTTCCTCCCGATCACAGCTTTCCAGGTATCTCTATCATTGCCCACTCCGTGGGCTCCGTGGCAAACCCGGCCACCAGGCGCTCGCCGACAAGCCCTCCCTCTGGGCTTGGCTCCAGACGGGGGTCCCGGGCTTCCTCCGGGCAGGTTCTCTCCTCCTCTTCCTCGTTTTGTCATCAAGGATCTTTGTGAACCATTCTCAGTCTGGCCCTTCACCAGAAACAACTTTGCCTTGGGAGACCCTACCAGGAGCACTAGGTTCCAGACAACACAGCCTCCAGGTTCACCTCCAGGTGCATGCAGACCTCTCCACCACGATAAGGTAAACCAACACTAAAACTAATAAAAACTAAACTAAAACAAAGCATTTTCCAAAAATAAAAACTAAACTAGCAAACCAACATTAAAAACTAATTAAAACTAAACTAAAATTGAAAAAAAGTCAAACAGAAATAAAAATAAAAACTAATGAAAAATCCTATATCCTAACTATAATAACCTTGATTGTAACGCACATTACTAACGTGTATGATATTACCGATTTTTTTTTAGTAATGTGTTATATTACTGCATTACAGCAAAAAGCCATACATTACTGTAATCACATTTCTTCTATAACGCCTTTCTCCCAACACTGATTGGGACTGATATTGTTTTGAAATACTGTAGAGATAAGACACATTAATGGTATTCACACTAGTTAGACTAGTGTTTTCCATAAGAAATTAAAATATCCCCTCTCCTTTAACTCAAGTAAGCTACAGTTAAGCATTCATTAGGACCCATTGGGAATAACTCCAGCCCCCCTAAAATAACAATGTTCATGTTTTAGGTTAGGATGAAACACAAGTACAGAAGTGCCAGAAGCAAAAGTACTTATGCAGATATGAGCTGAGATTTCAGCTTAGCCACCAGCTTTGATGGGACTTGGACTGGATGCTGACGGGGATAAACACATTTGGAACCAAAGACAGATCTAGTGATTAGCATTAAACATGTGTGTTATCACTTGATGGAGGAGTGTTTTACAGACAGACTCACATGACAGGCGTCCTTTCCACCATAGGTCAGACCAGCACAGATCATGTTGCTTGTGATGTCACCATGGGCATCGTTACAGTCCTTGTTGGAAATGATGGGAATTTTCACCTCCTGCAGATTCTGGGGGAAAGGAAGTGGAACTGAAAAACAAAAACGTATTTATGTTGATCTTGTTGATTATCCTTTTGTCATTGTGTGTGTCTCACAATCTGATGCCTCTTTATCGTCTGAGCCATGGAGCTCCTTTGTTGTCCAGAAACTATTAAAGCCATCAGTGAGCCTCACTGCTGCACTGCCTCATATCACCATGAACACACACTGTAGTTTATTCTGGCGCCCAAACACTCACTAGAAGCCACATGTGGATTCAAAGAGTTACCAGCAGATGCACTATTTCCTCCTGTTTGTCTGATAGAAACTACAACGAGCAGCTGTTTGAGGACTTTTCATCCATGAAACCATATATTTGTAAGGTGTTCCTCATGAAGATTTACATCTTCATAAGGAACCAATAGACTCGGAGCCGAGAGCCACAGACAGGAAGTCAGACAGGACTGAGAGAAGAGCTGCAGAAAGGAAAGGAGAGAATGCCGTCCCACAATTCCAGTATATTTAAAACCTACGCACCATTTTCAAACTCAAATGATGAAATCTATCAACCGTATTGAACTGCTTTTTTTATTGGACTCATTTATGATACTTGAGTAAGACATTTAAAATTTCCTTCTTTCTTTTAGTTTTTCTTTTGGCTTTGCTGTAATCTAATACTTTTTCAACACTATTTTATGTTTCGGATTGTTAAAATATGCCAAAAAGTGTTGTGTTAGAATTTTCCATCCATCCATCCATCGTCAACCACTTATCCTGCGTACAGAGTCGCGGGGGCTGGAGCCAATGCAAGCTGCCATCGGACGAAAGACGGCAGTGCTAACCACTGAGCCACCGAGCTGCCTGTATCAGAACGTTCTACAATAAAAAAAGATAAATCATCAACCATGATGGATAAAGGATGTTGATCACCATGTAACCATTGGCTTTTTCTCTCTTATGCCATAACTTGCTAATATGAATGTTTTGAACTGACAGTGTTGGGTCACTCTTGTATGTTGCATTATTTCATGACTTATTCTGATTGGTTGTTTGAACAGAGTCTTAAGCTGTCTTTGGTCTCTGTAGCTTAAACTCAATGTGAGATCCAGTAGGACCACCGTTTAAGATTTCACCCCAATTCTCTCACGTTTGTTAACTGTGGTCTGTTACATCCCAAACATTCACTACATTGAATACGTACAAAGAAAAAGAAAGGAAATAATAATTATAATAATATGCAGTCTCTGAGTAGTCTTTTTTTTCATTAGAAGTAAGAGACGTGACATTTGGACAAATGAACGAGCACACACGTTATTTAGCATGACAGCCGACAGGATCTTCAAACCATGAAGCCAGACAGAGTCGGGACAGATCCAGACAGTTGACAGCAGAAATCACGGACGTGGATTTTATGTTTTGATGTTTTGTTTGATGTTTTCAAAGCGGATCTGAAGTTGTCTGTTTTCTGCTGGACAGGTAATAAACTTAAGTTTGTCAGACTTTAGCGATGCAAACGAAAGCTGTGGTTTGGCTTTGCCGGTTACGTTATCGAGAAAATCAGCTGATGAGTAATGTTAATTGGGGTGGCTGTGGCTCAGGAGATAGAGCGGGTTCCCGGTAATCGGAAGGTTAGTGGTTCAATCCCCAGCCTCCAAGCTGCATGTTGAAGTGTCCTTGGGCAAGATACTGAACCCTGAATTGCCCCTGGTAGCTGTTCCGCCAGTGTATGAATGTGTGTGAATGTTAGTTTCTGTTTGAGCACTTAGGCTCAGTGCATGGAAACATTAGCAAGATAAACTTCTACAGCCCTGGTAGAAAAAACATGTTGGTGGATTAATTCTGTGTCACCTACTTATTCTCCAGCCTGTGGTTTGGCATTGCTGGTTATGTTGAGACAATCTGCTGATCAGTAACGTTAATTGTCAATAAACGGATCAGCCAGCTAAATTTTTACTGCGCCGGTAGAAAAAATGTGTTGTTGGATTGTAATTTCATGTAGGTTTTCTCCAGCGCTCTGTTATGGCTTTGTTAGGAAGACAGAAATGTGCCATTACCTTCCTGAGACAAACAGCTGATGAATATTATTGGCAATAAAACGGTAACAGCAGGGAAGCTGAAATTGTCTGCTTGGTAAGATTTGCAGAGTGCTTATCTTATTACGCAAAGCAAGAGTAGCTTTGATCCCCACCTGACAATGCCTTTGTAAACTTCATGTATTATGTGGTTTATAAGGGACTGCGGTGCAGAAACAGTGAGGCTTATTACGTTGTCCTGTTATCTGTCAGTGGTCATACTTGATGAACTAGATATGATAGTGTTTGAGATGTTCTTCATTTACTTTGATATTTTAGTCCAAATGAGCCAGCCCTCCCAAGATGTAAAATACTGTCTTACAGGAGTTTGAGACATCACGTAGCACTTCATTTCTTGATGTGGCTGCTGTTTATTAATGAACAAATAACAATAATATGGGGGTGTAGAAATTCTTGTAATTCGCAATCCTCACGCACTAGATGTCACTAGATCTTACACACAAATATCTGAGTACTTCTTCCACCACTGTTTTTTACATTTTTGAGGTTTTATTTTATAAAGAAATTCTCACCCCAAATCGGATGTCTCCCCATCCGGTGACCCAGCAGGTCGTCCCGGCATTAAAGACGCTGCCTTTGCTGCCAGACACCGGGTCTGATGTAGTTAGTGAAGGTAACAGGTGAGGACAGCTGCAGCAAGGCTATGTCGTTGTTATTTGTTTCTTCATTAAAGTCTGAATGGATGATGATCCTGGAAACAGTCCGGGACACCTCGTAAGGGTTATAGAGGTTTTGGGAGCCACGTCCGAGGTAAACGGTAAGACCAGATGTGCTGGGGGTGAGAAACAGAAAAGACAACATTGAGTATGCCTAGGTAATATTTTTACCCCTTATAGTACCTTAATGTTGATACCGAGGCAGAAAGGTTAAATATTCTACAATGCTGTAACTGTTAAGTAATGTTTAATAAATAAGTCATCATGAGAAGTTTTATAAACATTTTCTCATTCTTTTTTATTTTTATTCATTGTTTTTATTGGAGTTCATTCTTTTGTGTCATTATAACTAGGGATGTCCCGATCATGTTTTTTTGCCCTCGAGTCCGAGTCATTTGATTTTGAGTATCTACCGATACCGAGTCCCGATCCGATACTTCTATAATACTTAAAAACAGATCCAGGATGTTCCTTATTTTTTATTTAATTCACCTTATTTTAACATTCAACAACTCTGTTAACAAACAGAGCACTTCTGTGAGGTGGCTTGAACAACCAAGTAATAAATAACATAAATTCTTCATTTTGGACTTTAGTGCAACAGTAAATAAAAATATGAGAATATATATACATTTATATCCGAGTCCTGATCGGGAGGTAACGTCCGATTCAGAGTCTGAAACAGTGTGATCGGGCCCGATTTCTGATCTCGTGATCGGACCTGGACATCCCTAATTATAACATTTAGGTTTAACACTTTTTCTTTGAAACTGCTAAATTCAAACAAGTAAATATGAGTTTATTCACATTTTATTAATGGAGCGATTATTATCCATTTATGTTGACTTACGTTAACGTTTACAGCTGAGCCTACCAGCAGTGACTGACTAAAAGACTCTTGACTACGTCAGAAATTCTTGATTGAAGTGGAAATGTAACTTGAACACGGGAAATTATTAAGAAATTTAATAAAAACTAGGTGAAAGAATATATGATCAGTGATCATGACTCTGTGTCATGAAGTGACAGGATTGAAGTTCACCTGTTGAAACAGTGAGCAGCAGTCAGGACCCACTGATTGTTGATCAGGGAGCCTCCACATTCGTGCTTGTTGTTGAAGTGCAGACTGGCCATCCAGGGCCACCATCCTGCAGAAGCATCCTTCCCTCCTACGTTTTTGAGGTTGAGTGGCACAGTGCCACAAACTGGAGGGAAATAGTCAGAATTCATTCAATTCCATTCAGTTTTATTTATATAGCGCCAAATCACAACAACAGTTATCGCAGCGCTTTTCATAAAAGAGCCACCTGCCTGCAGCAGTTCTTGTAACCGCTGCAGGCAGGTGCTGTTTTTGTTGTTTCTTTCTGATTGCTATCATGTGTCTGGATGTTTGTCATGTGTGGACTATGTTTCTGTTTTAATGGTTCACCATATAAAATTTAGTGGCATCCATATGGGGGTAAATCTACGGAAGAGGATTAGGGCCACGTGAATTTTTTTTGAGTTCTGAGAAAAAATGCAAAGTGATGCTCTCACATGGGACCCACAGGTCCCCCATACTTCTGACTTTAATCTTAGCCTAGACCCTTAGCCTTTAGTCCAAGCTGGGCCAGCATAGCTCATTTTCCGCTCTCACTTTGCTCTCCTCTGAGATGATCAAAGCCACCGGGGTGCCTGGTCCGATTTAATTACATTAACCATGACTATTCAGCAATAGTTCTACATCATCGTCTATGCCCAGTTCAAAGTAAAATTCAATAAGTTGATCCCTACTGGGGCGTTGAGCCGGGAGCAGCTGAGCGGAAAAAGACACAGCTATAGCTCAGAAGGAATGGATGAAGAAAAGCATTGCGAGGGAATGCCAAACATTGTGATCGCAAAAGTAGTAGTAGTAAAAATTTCCTCGTATGTTGTGAACTCTGTTTGAAACCTTTCCTTATGTTTTGTATAAACAGAAAATAGGTACATCAGCCATGTGTTAACTTTGAAAAAGAGAAATTAAATGAATAAATATGAAAACTTACCATCTAACTGTGTGTTGCTTCCTGTGGGAGAGACAAAGAATAAAACATTTTGTTATTTATAGGAAACTGACTGCTTGTTTGCTGTACAGTGATTTCTAAACTTTTACATTTCTGAGGTAAAGATTAAAAGAAATGTGGTTGGGAACCCCTGGTCTAAACTAAATAACTTTATAAAGTTGTTAAAAATAGATAAACTAGCAAAATGTGGATGAATTAATTAAAACTGTACATAAAACAGTTAAAACTAGTAAAGTGTAAAACGAGCAGCTACAACAGTAAAATGCTGCTCACACATTGATGCATCAGCATTAATCTAATGATGTCAGATAAAATCAGGAATCAGTCACAGAAGACATTTTAGAACCAGTACTCTAACTACAGATTAACTACATTTTTACTGATAACAATAATATGACTTCTGTAAGGTTTTAAATGGAGGAGTGTTTTTACTTTGTTAAAGTTACACTTTCATTTCAGAAAAGGATCTGAATACTTCCATCTCTGCTGTACTGTAAATATGAATCTAGCCCTGCAGCCGGCTAACTAGCTTAGCATAAAGACTGAAATCAGCTAGCCTCAGTATGTTTATTTCCCTGGCTGGATCCTTTGACTGGTCATTACAGCATCAGTCCAGACCATTTACACGTTTTCTGAATATTCTGAATTTTATTTAATATAATATACATTTTACAGATCAAGGTCACAAGCGAAAGATATTAGAAATAAGAGTAAAGAAACAGCACTAAAACATAAGCAACATCGTAAAACAGGAAAAGTAATAAAATAATAAAAACATAACATCATAAAACAGTAAAATAATCAGCCGATAAAACATAAGCTATACAGGACTTTAAAAAAAACACAAGAATGCATTAGTCAGCATTAGGCGAGACAAGGGCCTGTTTAATTGAAGCTTCAGTTGCTTTTTGCGTGAATTTGCTGTTAGTCGATAATTACACTGAAACAGAAGAGTCTTACGACTCGAATGACTCTTACCCCTTTTATTCATTCTATTGTTTTTATTTTATGTGTTTTATTTTTAGCATTTTCCTGTTTTTAATGTTCAGCACTTTGGGATTTGTTAAAATAGTAAGTGCGTTACAAATAAAATTATTATTATTTATACTAATTATTATTATTATTATTATTATTATTATTCAATCACGTGATCAACATTTTCTACTGAGAAAATATTTAACAGGACTCACCTGGAACCGCTAAGACCACGAGCATGACACCACAAACTAACAGTTTGACCTCCATCGTGCGATACTTCCAACTGTGTCTTGTAACTGATGGAGAAGCTAAACAGCCTGGAACAGGACCGGGTCACTCTGTTTGGTCTGGCTGGAAGATTGGTCAATTTATAAGGAAAAACAAGGTCAAACATATCATTAAGCCATAAACGTGGACTCCAGGTATTCAAGAGCAAAGAGCAAATAAAAGAAATAAAGAGTGCAATGTGCTGCCATCCACACAGGCATCAATTAACAGACATCAGTCACTATAGTTTAGTAAAAGCAGTAAGAATTACAAAATAATGTCTGAGATTCTTTCTAATTCCCTTGATTTTCTTAATTTTGTAGGATTGGAACAGTCCCTCCTTTGGTGGTCTAATAAACCCAGTTTTTAATACCTTTAATATTTCAATGGATTTTATGCTCACATCGTGCAGTAAATACACTTCTGTTTAATTAACTTAATTAAGCAGGGGCTCAATAGAGGCACAATTTACACTCTGCTTCATTTCCTTTTGTTAAATACAGAGGTAGAGGAAGTATTTAGATCCTTTACTGAAATAAAAGTACTAATACAACACCTAAACAATTCTCTGTTACGAGTAAAATGCAGCATTAAAATTGTTTCTTCAGGAAAAAAAAAAAATTTCCTTAATTTTCTCAAAATCCTATCTTCGACTTCTCATCAGAAACTACTGGGTCAATAGTCCCAACACTTCAGGATCATCTACAGAATAACAGAAAATTAGACACTTCAGTCTGTTTCAATATACAAACCGATCACTTTTTACTAGATTTTTACTAAAATGACATCAAATGTAGTCGTGTGAAAATTCACTGAAGGTCATAAGTTACATAAAATGTTTGTTAAACAACAGAGCAGCAACATAGAGAGACCACATTTCATTAATTAACAAAGAAAATCAAGAGTTTTTCTTGTTGTCAGTTAAATAAGAAACTATCAAATTCAAGCAGTCTGCTTGGACCCTGATCATTATAGCTTGTTCCTTTATTTATTGTTAGTTTAATGTTTTTAGGCTTTAATTTTTTAAAAATCTTTTTTTACCTTATTCATCTCAAAGTCCAAGAAGTGACTTGTTGACATATAGTAATGTTTTATTGCTGTGTGCCTTGATAACTGTATTTACAGCACTGCAAAGTAGTGTCCAACTCCAATATTACAAGTTCTATAAAAAGTATTCTATTCTATATAAGTATCTATTATATTTCAAAATTGGCTGTTTTAAAACATTAAATGAAAGATTTCAGGTGACTTTGTAACTAATTTACAGTAGACTTTATTCATTCTATAGAGATCCAGTTTCACTTTGATGTTAAAGTCTCTATTTCTGTTGGTTAGTGTCTAATAAAAAACAATAGTGTTGTAAAACAGGCACTTTAATGTAGCACAATTTGCTTTTACCCCTGTAGGGTTGTCAGGGGGTCATGAGACTTTGCCCGTCCAGTCTACATGTTGCCACGGCTGTCGCTGTCACCTCTGTGTTTCCACATTCTGTCTCACCTATACGAAGCAGGCTGTATGTCCCTGTGGTGAAGAAAAGGGCTACCTGTGGAATGAATTAACGTTACTGATCACCACCTCAGTATTACCTCCTGCTTTTAAGGAGAGCCCACCGGTTGCTCTCGGCAGCTTGTCACAACCAGTTGACTTGTGTGCCTCATGTGTTGATTGTGTGCCATATTAGTGAAGTAAGTACTTTGTTAGTTAGCCTCTGCAGGTGTGTTTAGGGACCAGAGCTGTTGCTGCGATCGCGCCGCAACTTGTATATCCAAAGTGAGAGCTGTGTCCGTATTCTCTGCACAAAGTCAAACACATTTTCAGAGGGGACTGTCCCAGATTCTGTTTGTGGCACAGGGAGGAGTGTCGGTTTGGGAACCTCAGAATTACGTCTCTGATCTTTGCAGATGAGGTGGTTCGGTTGGCTTTATCAGACTGTGACATTCAGCATGCACTGAGGCAGTTTGAAGTCAAGTGTGAAACGGTCAGGAGGAGAATACGCTGAAAGTATATCTCATCTGGCCTGGGAATGCCTCAGGATCCCCCAGGAGGAGGTGGGAAGTGTTGCTGGGGAGAGGGATGTCTGGAATAACTTGCTGAGACAGAAAGTGTCTCAGAAGTTATTCCAGACAATTCGGTGGTGGAGGCAGTATTCAGATTCTTTACTTAAGTAAAAGTACTACCACACTGTAAAAAATACTCTGTTACATGTAAAAGTCCTGCATTACAATTTTTGCGTAAGTATAATCAAGAAAATGTGCTTAAAATATTAAAAATAAAAGAAGTAAAATGCCAAAATTACTCTCAAATTGTTTTCACTGTGTTGCTGTAATAATTAAGTTTACATTTTCACAGTTATCCTGAACAGCTTGGCCTAGACAGCATAAAATTTGTTTATCATTTTAACCTTTAAAAAAAAAAACCTGCGTCTGGTCTTCTGCTCTAAAAATGTCAAATTATGTGATTTTACCCTCAAATTTTTTAAAATCCTATTTTTGACTTTGTGTCACAAAACTTTAGGATGATCCACAGACTTAGTATACATAGTTAGGTATTTTCTAATATTACACATTTCATTGATCACTCTGTGCCGTGTTATAAACTGCGTTTACAGCTTTGCAAAATACATTCCAATGTCATTTACAATAGACACTATTAACTTTGTAGAGATCCGTTTTCATTTTGATGTAAAAGCCTCTTTTTCTGTTCATCAGTGTCTAAAAAGAAACGTTAAATCTATTGTTATTAAATGTTGTAAAACAATAACAAAAAACTTCATAGGGGGGTGAAAACTTTCTCTTGTATTATTGCACAGTTTGCTCTTAAGAGACAAAGAGCTCAGAATAAAAAAAAAGTTTTAGGCGTTATCAAATCTGTGTCTTTATAAGGGACCAACACCGACTAACTTGTGTTATCAACTGACAATATTTCAACAATATTCAGTTTTTACATCAAACTGGAGGGATAATAAATATTAGGGATGAGCCGGATACTCGGCTGCAACGAGTATCCGGTACGGATAAAGCATTTTTGCCAAGTACGAGTATCATACGAGTAATAAGAGTCAATATCTGTACTCGGATTGAAAAAAAATCGTTATTGCGTAGCTGACTGTGCACACACGCTCTCTCTCTCTCTCTCTCTCTCTCTCTCTCTCTGCCGGTCATCTGAGATTTTTTTTAAACTGAGTGCACTGAGTGTCTGACACTTGCTGCATTTTAAAAATTAAAAAAAAATATATATAAAGGTAGTTGTGGTATAAATAAATTATTTAAAATAATATTACAAATTAAACAACACACACACAAACACCCCCGTCTCCCTCTTACTCACTCACACACACCTGGCCTGCACCACGAAGCGAGTTCAACAAACCCAGGATATGTTTCCGTTATCTGGCTTCACTAACCCTCACAATCCCGATCTGGACAAGCGGCACCACGAAGCTGGTTATCAACTTGGTAAATTAACCCAGGGTTTCCCGATCCAGCCGGGAGGCGTTCACATAAAAGAGATGGTGTTAGCAGCAGATGACCAAACAGACATGAACAGGTCCACTGTCAGCAGAGCGTCTTATTTTACGATCGAGGATTAAACTGTAACACTACAGAAATACGACAGCAGCACGGCTGAAACTGACACATGCAGGGAGACAGAAAATCACAGACAGTGTGAATGTCTAAATGAACAGGCGTAGTCTATAATGATGCTATATAATAATATAATCACTTAAAAAAAAAAACTTGTCCCCACTTCAAAAATGAGATTAATTTATTTAACACACTCAGAAGTGTCCAAACATTTTTCTAAATTAACTTCATAAAGCAGTGAAACGGAAAAATCCCTTCATGCCATAAAATGAGCTCAAATAATGTTTGAAAGTCTGAATCTGAACATTTAGGCTCCTGAAAACTCACCGGAACATGACTACACTCTCTGTAGTCGGCCTTGTAGTATGTAGCTATACTAACCTAAATAAACAGCCTACGTTCATATTAAAATTTTGTATTTCAATACCAAACTGTTCATAATATTCAGCCTCTCATAAGAAAAATAAAATCCATTTATTTAACGGCTGCGTCAGGCTGTGTGAAACGGACTGGGAGCAAATAAAAAATCTTAAAGACATTTAAAGGCAGTAAGTAGGCTGATCCTGCTGTACTGTAAAAACCTGTAGGCAACATTAGCCTGAGGCTTTTAATCAGTCTCTGTAGGATCACCATAGTCAAGAGTTTCCACTGTTTGATACGAGGCTGCTGTTTAGCATCAAGTGTTTGTCATGTTCGGACCATAAAGAAAAGTTTAACAATTAACCATCTGGTTTCTTCAACTTTCACTCAGGAGCAAAAATCAGCCTTTAAACTTCTAATAACAAAAATAACAATTAAATAATGATTTGCCTTTGTTTTTTATCATTTCACATTTTTGGCCATATCCCCCAGCCCTAACTCACACACTGCTGTTAAACTCAGTATAACCTCCTAAAATAACAGAGAAGAGTAGCCCACACATAAAGAAAGGCAGCATGGACACTATGACCGAACTTTGGTTTCACTTTCACTTTCCGGCCGAGCTCACAGGCCAAAGGGAGAGACAGACATGGATCATCCATGGAGGAAACTAATCACGGTGAAAGACAGAAAGCTGTTTGAACCTGTACTTATAGATCATTTCTTGGACCTGCGCAAATGAAAGGAGGATGTGATGTACAGAACGATCGGATCTTCCTCCAACTGCTTTAACTTGCGTCTCCCAATCCTGCAGCCACGACTGACGAAAACATGACACGCAGCCAGACGTCAACGTCTGCAGCTAACGTAAACATAACATACGGTTATATCAATGGCAAAGTCTCGCACTGACAATTACAAGAAAAAAAAATATACAAACACACGCTAATTAGGCGTTTTAGGCGACTGTGCGTGACAATTTCCCCCCACCAGCCTTAAACGCAGTATTGAAGTATTTGCATCAAATAGTAAACACTTTTTAATATTAGTACATTTTTGGATACACTGCTGTTCTAAATCTAAAGCTTCTTGATCTTTCAGAGGCTTATACATTTCCATAAAATGTTCTAGAGTGAAAATAGCTGAGAGGTTGAAAAGTACACAGGAAACACAAATGCAATGTTGAACCTGAAAATATTTCATTGGCAAAGCATCACTGTACAGTAACAGTAGCAAAGTGTTGTTTACAGTAGCACACAAGAAAACAAAACCGAAAGTGTGTGTGTGTGTGTGCAGTATAGTTGTACAAAATATTGTAGTACAGTATGATAACAAACCTCATTCATATAATGCAGTGCAGTAAATGGATGGCAACAGAATGCAGTCTGATACTGTGTTGCTGAAACATTAGATTAGATAGTTGCAACCTGTTCTCATTTCTGAAGGTTTAAATTATGGACGTCACTCTAAAACGACGCAAGTTAGCTTGGACTTCTCTGATGGTCAGCCCATGGTTGATCACATGATCATGGCCCTGATCTCATCAGAGATGGCTCTCCTTCCTCCTCTTCTTTGCTCTTGTCCTCTCCCTCCTCCTCCCCTTTCTCTCTGTTTGTTGTTCAAAACAGGTAATCTGACCTTTGGCCTATTTATAGACCTATCACTAAAGTTTGATGTTTTGGAACATCATGTTATCTGCCGCTATACTACCTGTGAAGGTTCTCAGTCATCCAGGTCAAAGTTATCCAAGGAAGGTTATAATCAAGCAAAACTAGACCTGGTTGAAAATACTAGAAGACGTTTCGTCCCTCATCCAAGAGACTTCATCACTTCTGACTGACGGTTAGGATACCGCTGGTTCGTCAGTGCGCTCAGCTGTTGTAACGACACTCATTATGGTCATTAGAGCCACCTGAGGCCAAAACATCAACGCCATCCGCCTACATCAGATCCTTGCTGATCACACAACATTCCTTAATATATGGAGCTGTCAGTGCAAGAAGAGAGGAGGTGGACTCGATGATGCTTGGTGCTCAAACACAATCAAGATGGACTCTGTTTCCCAAATGTGAGACTGTTTAATGTGAAGGTGAAACCAGATTATCATTTTGTTGCTGCTGTTTCTCCCAGAAGCAAATTAAAAACATGCACTGCAGAATGTTCTCTATATGTGTCTGTTTATATGTATATAAACAACTGTATGTATTGTTGTTTTTGATTTGTTTTATATATTACCACATATTAATACACATTTAATTATCTGTTAAGTTCTTTGGGTGTAGAATGAAGGACTGCAAACTTTAATTTGGTGATACAACCTTTTGTTCCATCCATCCATCGTCAAACGCTTATCCTGCGTACAGGGTCACGGTGGGGCTGGAGCCAATCCCAGTTTACATCGGGCATAAGGCGAGGTACACCCTGGACAGGTTGCCAGTCCATCGCAGGGACAACCTGCAGTGGCAGTAAACACTGTCGACACCATGAAGGCCAAATGTAACGTTTTTACAATCAGTGCATCCATCACTTACAGAAGAAGAACTCAGATCCTTTACTTTGAGTAAAAGTATCAACACCACAATCTACAAATACTCCATTACAAGCCTCTATTCAGAATCCTACTGAACTACTAAGCAGAAGTACAGAAGTGTTATCAGTTAAATGTACTTTAATATCAAAACTAAAAGTAACTTTGCTCACAGTGACTGATAATGTGTAATTATGGTAACATATTTTGTTGTTTTTCATAATCTGAGCCAGTGGAAGCATGTAAATGTTAAACAAAAGATGCCCCAGAATGGAGCCTTGGGGAACTCCACATGTAATTTTTCTCAGCTCAGATGTGTAGTTACCTATAGACCAGGGGCGGATTTAGTCATTTTGAGGCCTAAGGCAAACACAGGCATGGGGCCCTCCACAACCCTTGTTCTCCCCTTTTCAGTCCTTATTTATCTGAGAAAGACATACTAAGTACCTGTCAAGTTTTGGATTTGAAAATAAGGGAAATTTTCCGGCGCGCCCACCGCGAGCAGTCCCACCACCCCAACCAAGCTCCAGTATCCCTTACATTTTAAGACAGGTGTTACAGCCTAAAAGAAAACACAAAAAGGGTATATATGAAGAGCATTTATTTAAATGCTTATTTGCATATTTTCTGTTCATTTAACATTGTTTGTCTTTACATTTACATTTTATTTTCATTCCGCACATTCTTTTCATTTCATATTGCTTTTCTTTTAAAGTTTATCTTTTAATTTCACATAACTTTTCTTTACTCTTTTAGTGAGTTATTGTACTGTTTTACAATTGTACTGTTCTTTATTGTAAATTTGTTGCAGACTTTGCTTCTTTAAGACAGTTTTGGAAGGAGTGTATTTGTGGGCGGGGCCAGAGTGGTTCATTTTACATGACAGTAGAGCGCAAACAGTTCTGTTGTCCAACGTCTACCTGCAGGTGGCAGTTATCGCGAGGCTAGTGACAGAGCTCAGACTGGGTATAGGTGTGTTCGAGATGACGGCGGCTGACTTTAGCCTTTTTTAGTTTTCAAGTCTGTCTAGTAATATGTTTTGGTCGACCGTGTCGAATGCAGCACTGAGATCCAATAATACTAAGACTGAAATTCTGCCACTGTCAGTGTTTAAATGGATGTCATTGAAGACCTTAACTAGAGCCGTCTCAGTGCTGTGGTGTGGTCGAAAACCTGACTGGAAGACATCAAAACAGTTATTTAGTGCCAAGAAAGCACTAAGCTGTTGAAAAACAGTCTTTTCAATGATTTTACTTAAAAATGGGAGATTTGATATGGGCCTGTAATTGCTCATTAGTGAACTGTCTAGATTGCTCTTTTTTAAGAGTGGCTTAATGACTGCAGTTTTCAGGACCTGTGGGAAAAAACCTGAGAGGAGAGACATGTTGACAATTTGTAGTAAATCTGAGGTCATGCATTTAGACACCTTTTTGAAAAACCCTGTTGGTAGAATATCAAGGCAGCATGAGGAGGATTTCAGATGTTGTATTATATCCTCCAGGTTTTTATGGTTAATAGACTCAAATTGTCTCATGCTATATAAATTGTTTTTAAGTGGACACAGGGATAGGACATATCCTGTACCTGACATGGAGGTGCTGATTGCTTGCCTAATTGTTTGAATTTTGTCTGCGAAGAAGGAAGCAAATTCATTGCAGGCCCTGGTGGATTGAAGGTCAGAGGCTACAGACACAGGAGGGTTGGTTAGCCTGTCGACAGTAGCAAACAGGGCACGTGCATTATTAGTGTTTTTGGTGATGATGTCAGAGAAGAAGGACCGCCTAGCATTTCTCAGCTCTAAATTATAAATGCGAAGTCTCTCTTTATAGATGTCATAATGAACCTGCGTTCAGCTTTTCAACACTCTCTTTTTTGAGTTCTAACCAGCGTGGCATTTCTCCATGGAGATCTTCTCTTACCAGAGACCACCTTCACCTTGGCTGGTGCAATGGCATCAATAACATTTGTAATTTTAGAACTGAAATTATCTACAAACTCATTGACTGAGACCCATGGAAGGGCGGCACATTAACGTTATTTAAGTTAACTAATAATAGATGCAATTCAATATACCAAAAATGCTGTTACAGTTCCGTTAATGATAGCAGTAATGATAACGTATATGCTGCTTTTACTCACCAGATAATGTTAAGATAGCATCGGCCTCTTCTGGCTTGTTTTCTGAACACTGAAAGAGTGTAGTTTGAGTTTGCTTACCTTTTTTATCTCCTTTGATTCATTAGTTAATTTCAAACTTGTGCCAAGTGACCACCACGCAGCTGTGTTGTTGTTTGGTAGCTGACGTCAGATCCCGGTCCCAGGCCACAGAAGCCCCACATGTCAGTTCAGTGCTTCGTAACACAGATGGGGTGAATTTATGAATGAACATGTGAAAAACGATCGTCACTTAACGATGTTGTTACGTATCATCTCGCTAGTTTAAGTGGATATACGGAAATCTTTGACTATTCCTAGTGGGTGTGATGCGTATACCTGCGTATCACATAGAATATACCACTGCCCCAGACCTCCCCCAACTCACTGATTTCAGGATTCATGATCGAGACTCTATTGTTATTTGTTATTGTATACAAAATACAACGAAATGCAGTTTAGGGGAAAACATTGAACTTAGCACATTTAAAATAGCATATGCAATAAGCAACAAGGATTTCTATAAAATAGAAATCCGTCTTTCAATCCTGGTGACGTCTCTGCTGATTGGCTCCATTAAGTCATGCAAAGTGTTTCTGAATTGGTATTTTTATTCAAATATTTTGTACTGTGCAAATAACATTTATTTGCCTACACTTGTACTGTCCATGTCGCCGTTTAGGCTACTTTGCGACGACTCCCAGTCTGTTTTCCACCACCACACTTCTTACATGTTGCATTCAGTAACGGTCCCAGCACGTTATTGGTCCATGCAAAAATAAAATCTGGTCTGATTCTTCCTCTGCATTACTTTATTCTTTTGCCAAATCTTCTGTGTAAGTACAGAACAGACCATCTGCTCCTGGTTTACACCGGTACACTCATGCCCAGTGTACGTGAACGGCCATTTGATGTGCGTTTTCAGTCATTTTAATGTAGACGGAGATCAACTCTGATACACAGAAAAAACGCTGCTGTGGACGGAGATCACATTCCTTCTAAACTAAAACGGAGTAGTGTGGGTGAGGCCTTCACCCGTAGTTGCCCCAGAGGTGTGCAACCTCTGACACATATAGCAATTATAAGTTGCTTTGGATAAATAAATGTATGTAATGTAAAAAAGGAAAGAAATGAAATGTGAGATTGAATATTGGAGTATTAGTTCAATTTAGAAGCCTTTTAAAATAAATTTTGCAATTACGTTTTAAAATTTCAATCATTAATTCATCTTTTAAACACAGAATAAAGAAAATAGAGGGACAATGGGACAATTTAATGATCTTTCAGTAGTTTTTTAAATGGGTCATTTTATTAACTGATTATTCTGCAAAATATTTACAATTATTTCACCTGTTCCCAGCAAAGTTAAAAGAACCACAATGACTGGTCATAGATACGTTAATCAAAAGAATATTAATTGATAACTAGTGATTTTATAAACTGTTGTCTGGTCCCAGCTTCTCTGATGTGACGATTTGTATGATGATGAACTGAATCTTTGTGTTGTAGACTGTGGAAATCTTTAAGAACATTGGGCTGTGGACATTATAACAGACATATTTCTCTGTTTTTGCCATCTGTGAAGAGAAACAATTAATTAATTAATGAATAAAAAAATTCATCAAAAGTATAAAGATATCTTCTGGTAATAAAAAACAAAACCAGTTAAACTTCCTATGAAAGGGCAAAGATGGAGAATTGAACAGGTACGATGGACAGCAGCAGAGGAACCGAGAGGGGAACCATTCCAGAGGATGAACCCGAGAAGATGACAAAGCCCGGGTGGTTGCTGGCGATCTGACTGTTGATCCACTGTTTATACTCGGACACTCGGGTGTAGATTCCTGGGCGTTCGGGAAGACCACAAGTTCCCAAACTCACCACTCCAGCCTGGACCCACTTGGAGCCAGTTTTACTCACCAACGGACCGCCTAAATCCCCCTGTAGAGGTCAGACATGTCGAGTTACATGACAAGTAAAAGTTAAAGGTACTTCATACCTCCATTTTCTGCTACGTTATACTTTTATTCCACTGCAATTCAAAAGCAAATACTGTACTTTGTACTGCACCACATTAACGTACTTAGGTTACTTCAGATTTAAAATACAAGATATACTATGTATTATTACGTTTTTTTCTATGCTGCGGTATTACTACTTTTACTTAAGTATGATC